>ML279758.1:0-24484 GCA_005239495.1 Nicotiana undulata
GCTAGTGGCCCTGCTCGACACGGCGATGTGGCTGACTTGGAGACTTAGACGAGCTGCACCATCTGGAGACGACCCGCAGTCGACAAAGTCTCCCTCATATTGTATTTATTTTCATTTTAAATTCCTTGTCCAATTTGTACTTCGGATATTAGGCCATCGTATTTACTTAGCGGATTTTATTCAGTTATTATGTAATAAAGTGAAAGATAATGATTTAAAAAAATACTAAAATAGAAATTTAACTTAACCAATTAATGATTGACTTGCCTGACACGGCCTTATGGATTTTGGGTCATGACATAAACAGTTACATATAAGTCTACGATTTAGGACATTAAGTCAAGTAAAATTTGACCTTGCATAGATCGACTGATTCATTTTTAATAATTTGTTCCTACTCTTTTGACCTACAAATTAGGTTCGTGTATTTATAAATTTGATAAAGCATGTTAAGATTTTATTCAATGTACAATATTCTTCCAAATTAAATATTTAAGCTTTTTGTTATATATCAAACTTATATAATTATTTTCTTAAAAGGATACTTTACCATTAATGTTTATTCCATATTTTGACTATCTATAACTTTAATCCATTATATAGATTTGGGTGAGAAGTAAATGAATTAAGAAAATAAATTAAAGACTAACGTCTCCTTTGTTGACATGTTTTGAGAGACAACCAAGTTAAGAATTAAATAAATTAGAAAACAACATTTCCTCTTAGAGGAATAATTCACAATTACATACTTATATTACCATAGTGTGTTTCCAATCTATATTAATACTATATAAAAGAAGGTCCTTAGCGAAATATCGCTAGTCTTTTTACCATTTTAAAATAGAGTCAACACTAGACAAAATAACCATTTGCTTATTCTCCTAGCTAATAATTATAAGTTTTAAGTTTAAACAGATTTATTGCTTATTAAATTTTTTTCTTATTAGAATTGAGTAAGAAGTCCTTATAATTAGGACTTTAATATTTAGGTTTTTCAAATTTTGACTATTAAAACTTTCCTTATTTGAGTTAGATAAAAACTCTTAATACTTAGGAATTTAACATCGATTAAGATTTTACTTATATATAAATAAATTATTTCCTTATTTTAAATTATTTTTTGTCAGAATTATTACTTAAGTTTTTTAATATCTTCCAAAACAATAGGAATTAAATGACTCTAGAGGCCGTTATCCCAGTTTTGAGAAAATAATTTTTTGAATGGGATACAAAAATGTGTGTGCCTGTCAAAAAAATAAATATTAAAAAAAACTATAATAATTATTCTATTTACTTATACAACATAGTAGGTGGCTTTAAGAATTTCAAATATGCTGTGAATTTCTAGAAATTATTATAACTCTGTTGGCCATACCTTTTTAATTAAGCAAGAAAATTATAAAGCTCTAGCTAATTTTTTTTTTATTGATTTGACCCAAGAATAAAAATACACAATTAAGATAGATAGTTATTTGCATATAAAAAAGTAACAGATAAAAAAAAATTGGTATTTTATTATTTTAGCTAAACTATTTTTAATGAAATGTGTTAGAATTCGGTCTAAGTTTATTTTATTTTTTATAAATTTTACCCTAAAATAAAATAAAATATACAATTGGATCAAATAGCCATTAAATCTAAAAAAAAGAATTAAAAATACAAAACTAGATAAATACGTTGTATATTAGATGAATTAAGAATAAAATACATAATTATATTGTAATAAATAAATAATTATATTAACGATGAAAAATATTACATCAGAAATTTGAGTTTTGAATTTTTTTCACTTTTACATGCCTAAAGGAGAGTGTTTGTATGCTCTTTATCACATTTACATTCCGGAGTAACAATCAAATAGCCAACTTCGAGGGTAACTAAGACTATACATTATTTAGGTGTGTAATGGTTTTTAATATGTCGGAAAGAATTCATATGATATATCTTCTTGATCATAAAAATAGAAAATTGTGTTTCGGCCTTGAGAGTTTCTTCCTTCATTGAAGTTAGCTAATTAGAATCAACAACTTGTAAAAACTTAAGCTTTTGGTAATTTTAATTTTATAACTCAAACCCAAATTCAAACATAACATTTATGTAATTTTCTAGAATTTTATATTCATTAAGATAGGTAACACGCGTAACGCGGGTATCCTAAGACTAGTCTATATTATATTAAAAATATGAAGGACCTTAGCGAAATATCGTTCGCCTTTTTTACCCTTTAAAAAGAGAGTTCATACTGGACTTAATTATAATTTAGTTATTTTCCTATCTTTTAGAACTTTAAAATCCGCTAAAATTTTAGTTATTTGTAACGATCCGGTATGTCGTTACGTAGAACCTGCATTATAATTAATGTGATTGAATTGCTATAGATTGATTATACTGTTATTGATGTGTTAAAGTTGGTAGGCTTGAAATCGAAGTGATTATAAGGAGAGTTTAGTCACTTAGTCTTTAAAAATAGTCTTGAAGTTGGAAAAGTCAACTGAGAGTTGACTTATTGGTAAGCGACCTCGGAATGCGGATTTTATGTCTCGGATAGCTTCGTTAGGTGATTTGGGACTTAGGAGTGTGTTCAGAATAATTTTGCGATGTCCGGTGTAGAAGTAGGCTTGAATTGGCGAAAGTTAGTTTTTGGCGATTTTCGGTCGGTAGTGGAAAATAGGCTATCAGGGTCGGAATGGAATTCCGACAGTTGGAGCAAGTTCGTAATGTCATTTTGGATATGTCTGCAAATTTCAGTTCAATCGGAGTGGTTTTGGATAGTTTCGGCATCGTTGGTGGATTTTAGAAATTTGAAAGTTCTTAGGCTTGAATCCGATGCGATTTTGGTATTTTGATGTTAATTTTAGTGTTTTGAAAGTGAAACTAAGTTGAATGATCATATGTGGTGTGTTGGTATAGTTGGTTGGGGTCCCGAGGGGCTCGGGATTTAATTCGAGTGCTTAACGGAGGTTTGAACTTGGAAATTACAGCAATGCAGCTGCTAGTGCTGGTGTAACCGCACCTGCGGAAGTTTGACCGCAGGTGCGGGCTCACAGGAGCGGGAAGTGGGTCGCAGGTGCAGAGAGGTCACAGGTGTTGTTAGGGGACCGTAGGTGCGGTCTCGCAGGTGCGGTTAAGTGGGTCGCTGGTGCGGAAACCCTGGGCAAAATATAAATTAAACTCTCCGCGACTTAAACCCTTTTTACACCATTTTTGTTTGGGCAGAGAGCTGTTGAGGCTATTTTTGAAGAGGGAAATCAGTTTTCATCATAGAGGTAAGTATTTTGATCACTAAAACTCAATTATGGGTGATTATAGAACATAATCCCAGTATTAAATTCATGAAAATCAATAGAAAAAGGTGTGTTTAGGGCTTGAGATTATGAGACCTTTAGGGGTCGATTTGAGGGGTCAAACGGACTCCGAATTTGATGTTCTTTATATGTACGGACTCATGAGATGATGAAGAACAACTTTGTCTAAAAATTTCTGAGTTTCGGGATGCGGGACCGGGGGTCGGATTTTTACCGAATTCGGAGTTTCGAGCTAAATTCGATATTTTTCAATTGGAATTTATTCCTTGAGCATAATTTGATGATAAAAATCTGAAATTGGTAGATTTGGAGCATCTGGAAGTTGATTCGAAAGGCATACACAGTGCGAAGTAGTTTCGGGCTAGTTTTGAGGTAAGTAATGTCTTTAAATCCTATCCTGAGGGTGTGAAATCCCGGACTCTACACCCTTTCACGGGTTTTGAAATGAAAAGGTTGAGACTTTGGAAATATCTTTCGTATTTAGGCGACTATTGAGTTACTAAACCGACTTTTAAGCCTATGCTTAATTAGTATTATTTTATTATGATATGATTTGGGCTGTAAGCCGTGTTTGGGTCCTAGTGCCGATCTGTTTTCTCCGTGAGGGTTGTGTTTACTATATTTTCCTCACTGATATGCTATGATTTGACACTCAGTATTTTCTTGATAAATTATTTTGACACTTAGAGTATTTTGATACTATTTATTGAAAAATGAAACACTGTTTTGGGGCGAGAACCCGGTATGTTTATGGCCTAAGGGCAAATTGAGAGTGTCTGACTGAGTGAGGATTTCAGGCCTATATTGTGAGGAGGCTTTCAGGCCTTATGAGAGAGGTGAGGAGGCTTTCATGACTTATAAGAGAGGTGAGGAGGCTTTCAGTCCTTATGAGAGAGGTGAGGAGGCTTTCGGGCCTTATGAGAGAGGTGAGGAGGCTTCCAGGCCTTATGTTGTTATAGCGCTTGGGTTGTAGGAGCCCCTCCGGAGTTTGTACACACCCCTAGTGAGCGCCTGTACCGATTGAGTGATGATGATTGCCCGCGGGGCTGATACTGAGTGATGATTGATACTGAGTGATGATCGATATTGAGTGATTGAGGGAATGCCTGAGGGCAACTGTTATGAGAAATGATTTTGGCCCGAGGGGCATATTTGTGATGATTTTACTAAGCTTTCGAACTATGATTTACTTCGTTTTCAAACTGGCTTTTACTGAGAATTTTACTGGGATATACTTATATTACACTTGTTTTCAAAGGTTTCTGGAAACTGATTTCGAACTTATTATTTGATGAATACTACATGGTGACTTGGTGTTTTACTGGTTTTTGTGGAAATGTGTATATGTATTATGTATTTTATAATTCTCAGACTGTGATTTATTTTCATTACTACTCAGTTGGCGTACTCATAAAGACTCCATGTGCCTCTGTGCACAGATTCAGGTGACGGTCTGGAGTAGTAGCTGTCCTTGCTTGTAGCTGCAGATTCACGGGATTTCGAGGTAGCTGTTCTCCACTTCCCTTCCTTATTATGTTTTTAGCACTTGATTCAGAGAAATATATTATAGTTTTAGTAGAGTTAGATTTATCTATTCTTAGATGCTCATGACTATTGACTCCAGTTCTTGGGAGGTTTGTTTAGGCTAATATGGGAACGCTAAGACTTAATTATCTTATTTGATGCTATGGTTGCATGCTTATTATTGAATTGTGAACTCTTATAATTGAACAAAAGCGTAGTAATGTGATGGTTGGCTAGCCTAGTTCCACGATAGGTGCCATCACGGCGTGTTAGGATTTGGGGTCGTGACAAGTTTTTATCAGAGCACTAGGTTACATAGGACTCAACTATCATGAGCAGGTTCAGTAGAGTCTTGTGGAACGGTGCAGAGACGTCAATACTTATCTTCGAGAGGCTGCAGAACTTTTATGAAACATCTCTATTTTCTTGAACTCTTTCGTGCCAATCTATTGATTCTTGAAATCTAAACTTATGTTGTTTCATTCTCTTATAGATGGTGAGGACACGCAATACCGATCAGGGTGACTAGACACCAACCAGACCCACAAGGGGTCGAGGCCGTGGTAGAGATAGGGGACCAGCTCTGACAGCAGCCAGGGTAGTACCACAGGATCCCCCTATCATCAGGATCAGGTTCCTGCCGATGGCGCTCCAGCGGGACAGGCTCAGGCACCGACAGTGCCTATTGTTATTCCGAGTCTTCAGGAGACCCTGGCTCAGATATTGACGGTGTGTTCCAGTTTAGCTCAGGTAGTTGCTTTGTCCACTATTGCCACTGCAGCTCAGGCCGGGGAAGGCAATTAGACTCCAGCTGCCCGGACACTTGAGCAGGTTGTACAGGGTATTCAGGCACCGGGGGTAGACCCAGCCCAGCCGGTTGCCCCAGTTCAGGACTCAGTGGTTCCAGCTATGCCCGAGCATGAGCAGCGTAGACTGGAGAGGTTCAGCAAACTTAAGCCTCCGACTTTCAGCGGTACATAGGGCGAGGATGCCCAAGGTTTTCTTGATAAATGCCAGAGGATACTACGTACTGCGGGTATTTTAGAGACCAGTGGGGTCTCGTTTACTACATTTCAGTTTGCTGGTGCTGCTTTTACTTGGTGGGAATCATTCGATAGGCGTAGGCCGGTTGGTTCAACACCTCTTACTTGGCAGCAGTTCTCCACGATCTTTTTGGATAAATATGTTCCTCAGTCCCACAGAGAGGAGCAACACAGGCAGTTTGAGTAGCTAGGCTAGGGAGAGTTATCGGTCACCAGTATGAGATGAGGTATTCTGAGTTAGCCAGACATGCTTCGGAGTTAGTCCCCACTGACAGGGAGCGTATAAAGAGATTTGTGGATGGTCTCACGTATCAGCTTTAGATTTTGATGACCAGAGAGAGGGTGTCTGGAGCCACGTTTGAGCAGGTTGTTGATATAGCTCGGGACATTGAGTCGATTCGCATACAGGAGCGTGAGGAGAGAGAGTCTAAGAGGCCTCGGAGTTCAGGTAATTTCAGTGGTGCTCCTCCCAAAGGGCAATTTAGGCCTAGCAGAGGTCGTCCATTTAGACCTTCATAGCCAGCCCGCCCAGCTTACAGTGGTGTATCGTCGAGGCAGGGTACTCGTAATTCTCATCAGGGACGTTCATCTTTTAGTTCCCTCCCAGCTCAGAGCTCCGCCCGAGCATCATCTTATCAGGGCTCTTCTATGCATGTTTCGTCTGGTGGTCATCACGGTGGCAGAGGTTCTCGTCAATTTTCATCTCCTGCTTCAGGTAATTGTTATGAGTGTGGAGAGTTCGTACAAAGGTGGAGGCAGTGTCCCCTTCGTCCTAGTAGTTCATCCCAGTAGAGGGTCCAGCCCTCGGCTTCAGCCCTAGTCACTTCACCACCTACACAAGCAGCTAGGGGTGGTGGTCAAGCAGCTAGAGGCCGTCCTAGAGGGGGAGGTCGAGCAAGTGGAGGCCAACCACATATTTATGCACTTCCGACTAGGCCTGATGCTATGGCGTCAGATGCGGTGATTACAGGTACTATTTCAGTTCGTCACAGTGATGCTTTGGCTTTATTTTACCCTGGTTCCACGTACTCTTATGTCTCATCCTATTTTGCTCATTTTCTGAATATGCCCCGTGAGTCTCTAGTTACCTCTGTTCATGTTTCGACTCCTGTAGTTCGTGATTTTCCGGATGTATTTCCTGCAGACCTTCCAGACATGCCACCTGACAGGGATATTGATTTTGGTATCTACTTGGGGCCCGACACTCAGCCCATCTCTATTCCACCTTACCGCATGGCACCGGCAGAGTTGAAAGAATTAAAGGAGCAGCTTCAGGAACTCTTAGATAAGGGGTTCATTCAGCCTAGTGTGTCGCCTTGGGGTGCGCCGATATTGTTTGTGAAAAAGAAGGATGGTTCGATGCGCATGTGTATTGATTATAGACAGTTGAATAAGGTGAAAGTAAAGAACTGGTATACTTTGCCTCGTATTGATGACTTATTTGATCAGCTTCAGGGAGCTAAGGTGTTCTCCAAGATTGACTTAAGGCCTGGGTATCATCAACTGAAGATTCGGGATTATGACATTCTGAAGACTGCTTTCAGGACCAGATATGGTCATTATGAATTTCTGGTTATGTCATTCGGCTGACCAATGCCCCAGCAGCGTTCATGCAATTAATGAATAGTGTGTTTCAGCCCTACCTTGATTCTTTCGTCATTGTGTTCATTGATGACATTCCGGTATATTCTCGTAGCCATGAGGAGCATGCTCAGCACTTGAGGATTCTGTTACAGAGGTTGAGAGAGGAAAAGCTTTATGCAAAATTCTCTAAGTGTGAGTTTTGTCTTGGTTCAGTAGCTTTTTTGGGACACGTGGTGTCTAGTGAAGGTATTCAAGTTGATGCAAAGAAGATCGAGGCGGTGCAGAGTTGGCCAAGACCGTCTTTAGCTACATAGATTCGGAGTTTCCTCGGTTTGGCGGGTTACTACCGTCGCTTCGTGGAAGGATTCTCTTCTATTGCTTCCCCTCTGACTAGATTGACGCAGAAGGGTGTTCCATTCAGGTGGTCCGATGAATGTGAGGAGAGCTTTCAGAAGCTCAAGTCAGCATTGACCACAGCTCCGGTACTAGCTTTGCCTACTGGTTCGGATTCTTATACAGTCTATTGTTATGCTTCGAGAGTTGGTTTGGGAGCGGTATTGATGCAGGACGGTAGGGTGATTGCGTACGCATCTATACAGTTGAAGGTGCACGAGAAGAATTACCCAGTGCACGATATTGAGTTAGCTGCTATTGTTCATGCCTTAAAGATTTGGCGGCATTATTTGTATGGAGTGCAATGTGAGATTTACGCCGATCATTGTAGCTTGCAGTATCTGCTAAGGCATAAAGACTTGAATTTGCGACAGAGGAGATGGTTGGAGCTTCTTAAGAACTATGACTTGACTATTTTGTATCACCCGGGGAAGGCCAATGTGGTGGCCGATGCCTTGAGTCGCAGAGGCGAGAGTTTGGGAATTCTAGCTTATCTTTCAGCAGTAGAGCGACCTTTAGCCCTTGATGTTTGGGATTTAGCGGGTCAGTTAGTGAGATTGGATTTGTCAGATCCTCCACGGGTGGCAGCTAGCATGGCTTCTCGGTCTTCTTTATTTGATCAGATTAAGGCAAGACAGTATGATGACCGACACTTGTTAGTTCTCCAGGATAGGGTTCGTAGAGGTGATTCCAAAGACGTGACTATTGGTGATGATGGGGTTATGAGGATGCAAGGTCGTATTTGCTTGCCCAATGTAGATGGTATTCGAGAGTTGATATTAGCAGAGTCTCAAGGCTCGGGGTATTCTATTCATCCAGGTGCCGCGAAGATGTATCAGGATCTGAGATAGCAGTATTGGTGGAGGCAGATGAAGAGAGATATCGTTGAGTATGTAGCACGGTGTCTCAACTGCCAGCATGTCAAGTATGAGCACCAGAGACCAGGTGGTTTGCTCAGAGGTTAGATATTCCAGAGTGGAAATGAGAGAGAATTACTATGGATTTTGTAGTTGGGCTTCCACGGACTTCGAAGGGTTTTGATGCTATTTGGGTCATTGTGGATAGATTGACCAAGTCTACGCATTTCATTCCTGTCAGTACTACTTATACTTCAGAGTGGTTAGCTGGTATTTACATTAAGGAGATTGTCCGGTTTTATGGAGTTCCGATTTCTATTATTTCTGACAGAGGTACCCAGTTCACATCTCAGTTTTGGAGAGCCGTACAGAAAGGTATGGGTACTGATGTAGAGATGAGCACTGCATTTCACCCGCAAACCGACGGGCAGTCGGAACGGACGATTCAGATTTTGGAGGACATGTTACGGGCTTGTGTGATTGATTTTGGTGGTTCATGGGATTAGTTTCTGCCGCTGGCGGAGTTTGCATATAATAACAGCTACCAATCCAGTATTCAGATGGCCCCGTATGAGGCTTTGTATAGTAGGAGGTGTAGATCTTCAGTTGGTTGGTTCGAGCCTGGTGAGGCTAAGTTATTGGGCACAGACTTGATTCAGGATGCGTTGGAAAAGGTGAAGTTGATTCAGGAGCGACTTCGCACGGCGCAGTCTAGGCAGAAGAGTTATGCGGACCGGAAGGTCCGGGATGTGTCATTTATGGAAGGTGATAAGGTACTGCTGAAGGTATCACCATGAAGGGTGTTATGAGGTTCGAAAAGAGAGGAAAGTTGAGTCCACGGTTTATTGGTCCTTTTGAGGTACTTCAGAAGGTTAGAGAGGTGGCTTATAGGCTTGCCTTGCCACCCAGTCTATCGATTGTTCATCCGGTATTTCATGTGTCGATGCTCAGGAAATATGTTGGTGACCCATCTCATGTGTTAGACTTCAGCACAATTCAGCTGGAGGGTGATATGGCATATGAGGTAGAGCCAGTAGCAATCTTGGCTCGCGAGGTCAGAAAGTTGAGGTCTAAGGATATAACATCAGTGAAGGTGCAGTGGAGAGGTCAGCCAGTGGAGGAGGCTACTTGGGAGATCGAGCAGGAGATGCAGAGCAAATATCCTCACTTGTTTGAGACTCCAGGTATGTTTCTAGACCCGTTCGAGGATGAACGTCCGTTTAAGAGGGGGAGAATGTAACGACCCGGTCTATCTTTACGTAGAACCTGCATTATAATTACTGTAATTGAATTTCTATAGATTGATTATACTGTTATTTATGTGTTAGAGTTGGTAGGCTTGAAATCGAAGTGATTATAACGAGATTTTAGTCACTTAGTCTTTAAAAATAGTCTTGAAGTTGGAAAAGTCAACTGAGAGTTGACTTATTGGTAAGAGACCTCGGAATGCGGATTTTATGGCTCGGATAGCTTCGTTAGGTGATTTGGGACTTAGGAGTGTGTTCAAAAATTTTTTGCGATGTCCGGTGTAGAAGTAGGCTTGAATTGGCGAAAGTTAGTTTTTTGGCGATTTCTGGTCGGCAGTGGAAATGTTACATCCCGTACTTTAATATTAGGATAAGTCGTAGTAATCTATATGAGGTATAAGGGATTAAGACCCCGAAAGTTTAACAACCTTAATTACCGTTAGATATTACATTGGTGTGGTATTTTCTTTTAAGTAAAGTATTCTAGTAAAACTTTTATAAGTATAATTTTGGATAGTTACCATTATTACTAGTTTCGAATGTGGTAAGTTATACGCATAATATGAGAAAGTTTATGAGATTTATTTTATTATAAAGATAGAAATTATTTTTTTCACGAGAAAAGAAGGTTATCTTCCTTTTTTATTACCATTTTAAGAATTAAGCGTACGAAATTTTTATTCTTTATATGAGATTATGAAAATTAGAAGTTGATAAAATACATGTATTTTCACATGGATGTTCTAATGAAATAATAGTGTATGTATTTATTTTATATAGTAGCACATGACCATGATAGTAAAGTATATAAAGTGTGTTAAAAGTGATTAGTATTTTATGTAATTTGTAATTTCTTAATTATGTTGACAATTGGTTAATTAGTGAATTGAGTGGAAAGTTAACAAATTAATTAGAAGTTTGTGAATAATTATTTAAGTGGATAATAATTAGGGGACAACATATCCACGTGGGACTCTAGGAAATTGGTTGCAAATTGCCAACTAATCATGTGCTAAGGAGGTGCTGGCAGATTTTGGTCATTCTTTTCATTACCCTAAACAATTGTGCCTCAAAATTTCAAGCTTAAAGGAGGTTGAAGTCAAGGAGTTGAGACTGGAAATGAGATAGACAACAAAAAAATAATATCAGCTTGATTTGAAGAAGATCATGGGTGGAGAAGATAATAGGACTACTTTACTGATTAAAAAAAAGATTATCCCAAACAAGTACACTTCAAAGATGCTACTCACAGCAATTGACGAGACTATAAGAATACATATGATTTCCTCTACTTGCCTAATGATTTCAAGAACAAAAATAGCATTGGTTATGCCTTCATCAACAGGTTATTTGGCAAAGAATTTCGTTTCTTGAATAATAAGTCCTATGATTGAGGCAAAAGCAGAAAACGAAATAGATGTTATATACACATTGGTTTCCTCCGGATAATAGCAAATTGGAGACTTATTTGTAGTGAAGTAACATGGAAAAATATTAATTTTGGCATATGAGATTGAGGCGTAGAGGAGATTTTTCATGGAAACAAGTAGAAATTCGGCCTTAAAGGTATGTTAAGACTATCCCTTCTTTCTTTTGGCATGATCTAAGGTGAACGAACGTACATGATATGTTATTTCATAATAAATCTACTCCTAGCAACTAAGGTTGTCCATGTTGTTCTTTCCTTACAAAGTTATTCTAAGAAAGTATGTATGATCCTTGAGTCCTAGTGAAATTCATATTGATGGTATGATGTCCAGAATGTTAATCGAAGGTGCAACTACCTTACGTCACTCCGAAAGGTTCAGAATATGAGTCAATTGAGTCCTACATGCATTGTATATATACGTATTTATTTTACTCTACCGAGCCGCGCTATAGTCGGCCGGGTATGGCACTTATTGTGCAACCACTGATCAGTTGGGTTTACCGAGTCCTCTTTGAGGTCGGGTATGATATGATGATGATGATGATGCCCACAGAGGCGGATGTTTTAAAAGATTATGTGTATATATGTATCATGCATTTCATGTTACTGTTCTTAGAAGCGCTCAGATGCTACATGTTGTATCTCCTACATCTCTCTTTACATTACTGTTCTTATTTATGCTTTTCTACCTTACATACTCAGTACTTTATTCGTACTGACGTCCCTTTTGCTTGGGGACGTTGCGTTTCATGCCCGCAGGTTCCGATAGACTGGTTGACAGTCCTCCTAGTAGGCTATCAGCTCAGCGGAAGGTGTTGTTGCACTCCACTTGCTCCGGAGTTGCCTATTTGGTTAGTATAGTTGGGACATGCATTGACTGGTATGGAGGGGCCCTGTCCCGACCTTTTTGATGTTTATGTACTCTTAGAGGCTTTGTAGACAGAGGTCCAGTTTTGTACAGTATGTGAGAGGCCTTGACGGCCCATATGTATTCATGTTTTAAGAACAATAGTTTATTGATACAGTGTTGCCCACATATAGTAAAACATTACGAGTCGTGGCCATGTTGGCCCATGATAGTTACAAAGAAGAAAAAAAAAGTTACTGAGTGGTTCGCTCGGGCCAGTTTGGCACCGGGTGCCAGCCACGCCTCCCCAGGTTCGGGGCATGACAGGAAAATAGGCTATCGGAGTCGGAATGAAATTCTGACAGTTGGAGCAGGTTCGTAATGTCATTTTGGATATGTCTGCAAAATTTCAGTTAAATCGGAGTTGTTTTGAATAATTTCGGCATCGTTGGTGGATTTTAGAAATTTGAAAGTTCTTAGGCTTGAATCCGATGCGATTTTGGTATTTTGATGTTAATTTTAGTGTTTTGAGAGTGCAACTAAGTTGAATGATCATATGTGGTGTGTTGGTATAGTTGGTTGGGATCCCGAGGGGCTCGGGATTTAATTCGGGTGCTTAACGGAGATTTGAACTTGGAAATTGCAGCAATACAGCTGCTGGTACAGGTGTAACCGCAGGTGCAGGCTCGCAGGAGCGGGAAGTGAGTCGCAGGTGCGGAGAGGTCACAAATGCGGTTAGGGGACCGCAGGTGCGGTCTCGCAGGTGCGGCTAAGTGGGTCGCAGGTGCAGAAACCCTGGGCAAAATATATATTAAACTCTCCGCGACTTAAACCCTTTTTACACCATTTTTGTACGGTCAGAGAGCTCTTGAGGCGATTTTTGAAGAGGAAAATCAGTGTTCTTCATAGAGGTAAGTATTTTGATCATTAAAACTCAATTATGGGTGATTATAGAACATAATCCCAGTATTAAATTCATGAAAATCAGTAGAAAAAGGTGGGTTTAGGGCTTGGGATTATAAGACATTTAGGGATCGATTTGAGGGGTCCAACGGACTCCGAATTTGATGTTCTTTATATGTACGGACTCGTGAGATGATGAAGAACAACTTTGTATAAAACTTTTTGAGTTTCGGGACTCGGGCGCGGGGGTCGGGTTTTGACCGAATTCGGATGTTTGAGCTAAATTCGATATTTTTCAATTGGAATTTATTCCTTGAGCATAATTTGATGATAAAAATCTGAACTTGGTAGATTTGGAGCATCCGTAAGTTGATTCGAAAGGCAAACGCATTGCGAAGTAGTTTCGGGCTAGTTTTGAGGTAAGTAATATTTTTAAATCCTGTCCTGAAGGTGTGAAACCCCGGACTCTACACCCTTTCACGGGTTTTGAAATGAAAAGGTTGAGACTTTGGAAATATCTTCCGTATTTAGGCGACTATTGAGTTTCCAAACCGACTTTTAAGCCTATCCTTAATTAGTATTATTTTATTATGATATGATTTGGGCTGTAACCCGTGTTTGGGGCCTAGTGCTGATCTGTTTTTCCCTTGAGGGTTGTGTTTACTATATTTTTCTCACTGATATGCTATGATTTACACTCATTCTTTTCCTGATAAATTGTTTTGACACTCAGAGTATTTTGATACTTTTTATTGAAAAATGAAACACTGTTATGGATCGAGAACCCGGTATGTTTATGGCCTAAGGGAAAATTGAGAGTGTTTGACTGAGTGAGGCTTTCAGGCCTATATTGTGAGGAGGCTTTCAGGACTTATGAAAGAGGTGAGGCGGCTTTCAGGCCTTATGAGAAAGGTGAGGAGGATTTCAGGCCTTATGAGAGAGGTGAGGAGACTTTCAGGCCTTATGAGAGAGGTGAGGAGGCTTTCAGGCCTTATGTTGTTATAAAGCTTGGATGTAGGAGCCCCTCCGGAGTCTGTACACACCCTTAGTGAGCGCCAGTACCGATTGAGTGATGATGATTGCCCTCAGGGCTGATACTGCGTGATGATTGATACTGAGTGATGATTGATATTGAGTGATGATCGATATTGAGTGATTGAGGGAATGCCTGAGGGCAACTGTTATGAGAAATGATTTTTGCCCGAGGGACAGATTTGTGATGATTTTACAAAGCTTTCGAACTATGATTTACTTCGTTTTCAAACTGGCTTTTACTGAGAATTTTACTGGGATATACTTATATTACACTTGTTTTCAAAAGTTTCTGGAAACTGATTTCGAACTTATTATTTGATGAATACTACATGGTGACTTGGTATTTTAGTGGTTTTTGTAGAATTGTGTATCTGTACTGTGTAGTTTATAATTCTCAGACTGTGATTTATTTTTATTACTACTGAGTTGGCATACTCATAAAGACTCCCTGTGCCTCTGTGCACAGATTCAGGTGACGGTCTGGAGCAGTAGCTGTCCTTGCTTGTAGTTGCAGATTCACGGGATTTCGAGGTAGTTGTTCAGCGTCCACAGCTTCTCCACTTCCCTTCCTTATTATATTTTTAGCACTTGATTCAGACAAATATATTATAGTTTTATTAGAGTTAGATTTATCTATTCTTAGATGTTCATGACTCTTGACTCCAGTTCTTGGGAGGTTTGTTTAGGCTAATATGGGACGCTAAGACTTAATTATCTTATTTGATGCTATGGTTGCATGCTTATTATTGAATTGTGAACTCTTATAATTGAAAAAAGAATAGTAATGTGATGGTTGGTTAGACTAGTTCCACGATAGGTGGCATCACGGCATGTTAGGATTTGGGGTCGTGAAATTATCAAATCTTTCCATATTTAAAATATACTATATCTCTTTGCATAATGATATTAAATGCACGAAATCTGCTTTTAATATTCTCAAACAAATAGAGTTCAACTTTATTTTTATAGTCCACAACTTTTATTCTCAAACAAAAAGAGTTCAGCTTTATTTTTATGGTACATATACAAATGAAACAAAGTTTAAAGCCTATGGAACTTCAAAGTATATGACATTCTGAAACCCTAAGAAATCTGGTGGCAATTAGAATTCCAACACAATAATTTTACTTCACGTTCCAAAGCAAGTATGGAGAAATATGCAAAAAATATATATGTAAGCCAAAACTCTTTATCGTCTTACTTGTCCCATGGGCCATGAGCCATTGCTAACTTAATTTTCTTTAAACAATATCCATCTTTTTGCAGAAATTGATTCTTCTTATATCAAGATGTTGATTCATAAAGTAAAATTTGTATTCATTGTTGATAACTTCAAATTTTGCAGTCTTTTAAAAAATCTATATAAATCAAAGACAACGTTGGGACGAATAATGTCTGGAACTAATTATTGTTTGCATCATTTCTCATGCTTGAGCCTAATGAGTATCAGAAAAAAGATATGAACTAGAGATTTCTATATTTTGATGAAGCTGACACCATTTTATTTTCAAACATGAAGGTGAAACCATTGATTACACGATGCTTATAACTATGATAATAAGTTATAATTTTGTGGTGTTGTACTGTCATCATTTTCATGTCTTCCTTACCACTTTATATTGCAATCCTAGAGGGGAAAGTAGTGTAGTCTTGGAATTTTAGATAAGCTTTTAGGGACGATATTAATTTTTTAATGGCTAATTATTGTCTCCATACTTATTCACGGCTTATTATAGTGGTAATTTAACTGTTATTATTGAAGGAGATGGATGGATAAAGACGCTTAAAAATACTAGCCGATTTCAAGCACTTTTCCAACGAGATACTATATAATTGCTCTTCTTAGCAGGTGAGTCCTTTAAACACTTTGTGAGATATTTAGTTTTAATTTCCTCCTCTTTATTATATATGTCGTTTTTTTAAGAAACTAACAATTTTGAAGTATGCTCCCCTTGCATATGCCTGCTCAAAATGGTTGTATAAGTTTAATTGGCATGTTGAAATAACCTTTATTAATTCGGATATAATTCAAGTTATAGTCATTGATTATGTTTTTCTACAACTTTATTCCGATGTATAGTATTTATATATATTGTTCTCGGTCAAATTTTAGTTATCTAAAATACTTTTTGAGATAAAAAGAACCGAGTTATTCAAAAGAAGGGAATAAAATTAGTGTTGCATGGTATGTATACGACTCTTGTAACACATGTCACTTCATATGACTTATCTTTTATCTTTTTTTTTATTAGCATATATTTCGGGGGAAACTGAATTTCATCAAATTATGAGAGGATTTATGCATATGAATGATTCGAGAAAAACTTAATTAATTATCCAATTCGTTATTTAAATTATTTTTTTCTTATGTGTGCTCTGTTTTGTTTACAATGTAAAAAATGCGATTAGGACCGATGATGCTCCCTTTATGGTACGTAACGTTTTGGCATTTTAAATATTATACATTTATCTTTCACATAATATTTCTTTTTACGACCTTTAGATGCAAATTTTTACTAGAAAGATTGCTGAAGAAATAGATTGATTATATATATATACACTCATTGAGTAAATCTTTTCAAGAAAACCTTGAAATATTATATTAAAAATGATGTTCGAATTATAAAAGAAAAAGTCTAAACTCTTAATATATATATATATATCAAATTAATTTTTTTTACTCTTTGATAATTTAATTAAGATGATAGCATAATTATAATTAATTATTTAAAATTGGATGAGCTAATATGAAGGATTTAATCAACAAAAAATAATTATTTCTTTTCGTGTTGCGAACAAATAATTAAGTCTTTGAACTAATTAACAAGAATTAATTTAATTATTTTTCGTATTTGTAACGACCCGATCGGTCGTTTTATGCTATCAGACCCCGTTCCCCTAAATAAGACTTCCCCTAGCGGCTTCTTGAGATTTGTGACTTGCGGGGACTGGTGGTTCAGGACTTGGAAGTGTTTTGAGCAGTATAGGAACACTTGGTTCCTGAGTGTTGGCCTATTTGGCCGAGTTTGACTTTGGTCAGCATTTTGAGCAAACAACCTCGGAATCGAGTTCCGACAGTGTCAGTAGCTTCGTATGATGATTTGGGACTTGGGCGTATGTTCGGAATGGGTTTTCGATAACCCGGGGGCGTTTCGGCGCCCAATATAGAAATAAGGATTTCCTTAAGTTTGAAATGAGAATTTATGTTATCGAGGACCGAATGTGATTACGGGGACGAGAATAGTTCTGTTATGTCATTTATGACTTGTCTGCAAAATTTAATGTCATTCCGAGTTTTATAGGTCGGTCCGGTGCATCGGTATAGAAATCAAGAACTTGAAGTTCTTAAAGTTATGGTTTTAGGGGTTTTGGGGTGTGATCTTGAGATTTAGTGTTATTTTGGGCATTCCGAAGGCTCGAGCGAGTCCGTATTATGATTTAGGACTTGTTGGTATATTTGGACGGGGGCTCGGGTGGGCCCAGGTGCCTCCCGGACACCACACGAGGTCAAAACCAGCTAAAATAGCTGGTGGTGCGCCTGTTTCTGGTGTGGCCGCAGGTGCGGGACCGCTCCTGCTGTCCCAGCCTCGCAGGTGCGGATCCAATTCCGCAGGAGCGTAGACGCAGGTGCGGTCTCCAGCTTCGCAGGTGCGGGCCCAGTCCTTCCGTCCAACTCCGCAGGTGCGAGCCCCAGCTCGCAGGCGCGAGACCGCAGGTGCATATTCTTTAAAATACGAGATTTCCTCATCTCTTTTCATTTCATACCTCCATTAGAGACTTGTGAGCTTGGGAAGAACACACCACGACCTAGCTACTGCAAATGTAAGTTAATTCCTCTCTATTACTAGTTTAATACATGAATTATTAATGGGATTAACTACTAGATCATTGAAAATCAAGATTTGGGTAGTAAATTTAGGGTTCTTGAGGAAATTGGTGAATTGCTCAATTATTGCTATGAATTCAAGTAAAAGTCGTATATTATCGATCCTTAGGCTTTGGGTGAGTGATTCCTTCGAGAATTTTCGGAATCCGAGCGTGCGGGCCCGGGGTTGAATTTTGGGAATTCTTCAAGAATGATGATTTTATTGAATAAATAGGATAATTTCCCCACATTGAGCATTCATTGATATAATTGTACACCTTTTGGCTAGTTGCGAGTCCTCGGGTGTAAAGTTCAGAGTTTCGGGCGCATTCGCGGTCCGAGAGGTAGATTCGACACGAGGTGAGTCTCCTTTCTAACCTTGTAAGAGGGAATTGTCCCCCTAGGTGATTTAAATGCTATGTGTAATTTGGTTGGGGGCTACGTACGCACCCAGTGATGAGAGTTCGTACGTAGCGGCTATCATTGTTATGTCTGGATAGTTAGGCCCACAGCATGCCTTATATGCTTCCTTGTACTGCCATATATGCTACGAGACCATGTTATGTATAGTATTGTTTCTCTGAGATTTTATGGAAATTGTTGATTTGAAAGGAATTGGTTATGGAAAGTGAGTTTTAAAAGTTATTGTGTGTGCATGTGACCGCTTCGCAATTTACATTCCGCGAGCGATGTGTGATTTCCCCCACTCTCATGGGAGCGGGCCATATGCCACGGCAGATTGAAAGATGCACATATATGATTAAGTTGAAAGACGCACTTATGGTTCGGGCCGTTCGACCATTGGCAGTGCGCATTCATGACTATGGTAAGAATGCACTTATGGGTGGGGTCGTTCGATACTCGGCAGTGCATAGACATTTTCCTTATGACTCCGGCCGCTTGTCTTATCCTTGTGTGCGCGTGACTATTTGGCAGTGTTTCATGAATATTGACTTGTTATATATTTGGGGGAAAGAAAGTGGACATTGTTATTTTTCCCAGTATTTACTTGGATTCCTGTGCTTTATACGTAACTGCTGCTTACTGTCTTACATGCCTACTGCTTTTTGTTATATCCTATCGCATATTATACTGTTGGACCTTAGTGAGGGTCGAGTCGACCTCTCGTCACTACTTCTTCGAGATTAGACGGGATACTCACTGGGTACATATTTATTTAATATGTACTCATGCCGCATTTCTGTACTTAATTGTACAGGTTCTGAGGCTGGTATTTCTGGTTATCGGACCGGAGCTAGATATTGACCGTACCGCACCTGACTTCACGGTGAGCTGCTTCTTCTGGCGATTCCCCAGCAGCACCATGGAGTTTCATTTACTTTTGTTTCCCGTCTATTTATTCAGAAAGTGGGATTGTATATTCTATCTTTTGGTTATCCTGTTAGTATGCCCGTGACACTAGTTCCTGGCACACACGTAGTGATTATTTTGGAATTTTGGGCTGTATATATATATATATATATATATATATGCTCGTCCGTTGGCTCACGCTTCTTTATAGCTATTTTATCTACCACTGAGTTATTATCTTTCGATATCATGATTTAACTTGTTAAAGTCGGTAATTTGGTGAATAATTGAATCAAGTAAAAAGAAACACTTAGTGAAATTTATGTTGGCTTGCATAACCCCGTTGTTGGGCGCCATCACGACCCGGATTAGGATTCTGGGTCGTGACAGTATTCATCATATAAGTAGAATTATTTTCAAATTGACAAACCGAATAGGATACATAAATTTGTTTCGATAAGAATAGCATTAGCATATGAAAAAATTGGTTATAGTAGTATTAAGGATGAAATTCAAGAGGAAATAATAGAATACAAACTATATTCTAAAGGAATTGCTATTTTTTTTATTATTACTTTTTTTTTACAAATGACAACTTCCCTTATATTCTGTATTAAATTATTTGATGTAAAAAATATAAATCATTTAGACGTTACATTTTCTCTTATCAATTTTTCTGAGTATAACACCAACTTTTTCATTCCGAAAATGGTAGAGAAATTTGTTTTTTAAATTTATTTTATTTGACAAATCTTTGTTGGTACATTTACATTTTTTTTTGTATTAGATAATAGAAATAACAATAGTCTTTTATAAGATATTTGTATAGAAGTCTTCAGAAACTACAATAAAGCATCTAAGAAGTTTTATGAAAATAATTCGTTTTTCATTGGGCCAGCTAAATAAAATATTTAGCAATCTTCATTTTCAAGAACTTATACATTTTTTGTTAATATTTATTTTAAATAAAATACATTGGTTATTAATTTTTTTAGTAATTTTTAAATATATATATATATATATATATATATTATTGATGTAGGATATATGCGCAAAGCGCGTACCCTAAGACTAGTCTATACTATATTAAAAGCATGAAGACCCTATTGAAATGTCATTCGTCCTTTTTAACCTTCGTAAGTCGTTATATGTAGGATTTACTTGTAATTGTAATCATCAATTTGTTTTGCCAAAATCAAAAATTGTTGCGTGCTTCCTCTTAGATTTAGAATTCTTTAAAATTTACACTGCTTACGATTCTTAACTTACGTTTTTTTCTCCTTTGGTTTTGTTTCCATTAGTTTTAGGATTCTTGGATTTTTATTTCCTTTACTTTTAGGATTCTTTGGATTCTTTCGTTTTAATTGTGGTATTGTCTTTTTTCTATTTTTTTTGTATAAGTTTAAGATGCAATTTTTAGTGTCTTTTTTTGTGTAGGTTTAGGATTTAATTTAATATTGGTTTATCAATCATAATTTATGGTAACTTTATTTATGTTTAGGATTCAATTCAAGTTTCTAAAATTTTAAAATGAAAAAAGTTAAAAATAAAGAGGGGCTAATCACTTCTATAAAAGAAGTCATTATTCTACATTCTTTATTATAAACTGTTTATAGTATCAACATACGTATAAGTAATTTTGGTTGTGAATTAGGTAAAAAAATTTACCTTGTTGTATATTCTTGAAGTTATGTAATCATGGTCATTAATGCATTACTGATAAACAATTACATATTAAAAGTTTGTAATTGTGATTTTATTTACAATGTCACATATATGATCATTGGTTCATAATTGATCATATACGAATGTTGTACATGTTCTTTGGATCGCCGCATTCGTCACATAAAATTGGTTAGATTTTCTAACTCATATAAATTGAATACTTTATTAATTTAAGACTATTTGCACTTTGTGTTTGATAGTTTTAATTACTAATTGTTATGCCACCCCAAGTTGCTCATATTTTGTAAGAAAAGTTTAAATTTAATTACCTCTTTTAATTGACTATATTATACATATCACAATATTAAAAATTGTATTATTAAAGAATAGCCCTTGGTTATTGGTGTTCTTGCATCTACCCAAAATTTTGACAATTTTCATTGGTTCAGGTAAATAATTTTCCTTATCGATCTCTTAAATAATATTTTATTTTTTTAGCAATGTTGTGATGTCTAATTTATTACCTTCTGAAAGTTGTAGTTTAGCTATGATATTTCTTTTACTATTTAAGCTTTGAGATTAAGATATTTCTTAATATCAATTTACCTAAATTATATACTAAGTTAACTACTTCAACTTTATTTGATATTTACACTACTATTAAAAAATTAATTTTATTGTGCATAAATTTATGCTTAATAAATAAGGCGTGTTCTTGTATATTTTACAAAAGCATATTAATCCTTAATTTTATACGATATTGCTCCATGTATGATCTCCAAATAAATTCATAAATGTAGAAAGTCAAAAATTTTAATTTACTCACCAACAAGAAATAATTTATGTTCGTCAATATTAGTGACGACGGATTGTAGTTCTCTATAAAAAAATTGCAATATTAGAGGATTCTAACTAAGTTAGAAGGGGTGACAAGGTCAAAAGTGTCTAAATCAATAATTTAGTAGTGGGCGCATTCTGATTCAATTAACATACGTTAGTGCATTAACAATTTTTTTAATACGTTAAATCTGTATTAGTGGTTCAAGTATTTATTTTATATCTTTCTTTAAATAATTTTTTAACAATATTTTTGAATATTGCCTATAAAGAGATATTAGGTAAGATACATCAACATAATTATTAAATAATAAAGTATATTATCTATAACTATAATGCTATATCACTACCTTAACTAATCGAAGTGCTGACGTTTGCAGGGTCAGACGATATCCAATATATTTGAATTCACCTATTACATCAGCGTAAATGCACTTATTTTTCATTTCAATTGCATGTTGAATTTATTTGGACGTTAACGACTATTATACATAGTTCGTTCTCGTCATATATAATTTTCTTACTAATAGACGCGTCTTACACGTGCAACGCACGTATCCTAAAACTAGTTATATTAAAAGCACGAAGGCCCTTAGCGAAATATCGTTCGCTTTTTTACCCTCTAATAATAAAGTTCACACTAGACAAAACAGTCATTTAATTATTTATCTAATAATTAAAAATATTTATTTAATAAATTCCCTAATATTTAGGGATACTTATTTAATTATCTCCTACTATTTAGGACTTCAATTTTCTATTCCTTTTAATTCTACAAGCAGTGCCTTTTCAAATCCATGTACATTTAGTAGTATTAAATTTCATGAACTTTCAATTATCACTAGAAAAATTTCCGAAACTTTGTACTCCTTATATGTTTAACATGATCTTTTAATAAAATTGTCATCACTTTCAAACTCCATTTAGTTTTAGATTTAGGATGGTTTTTCGCTTTCTACCTCCACTTAAATTTAGAAGTATTAAATCTCAAACACAATTTATCTTAGGAGGATTTTTAAATAAAATTTTGACTCAATTAATTTCAAACACTTTCGTTTTACTAGGAAAGTTTCAACCACTTTGTACTCATTTTAGGTTTAGATTAATTATTTATAAGTTATTAGGTAAAAAAAAAAAAAGCACTTTGAACTTCTTTTTGTTTTAGGAGTCTTTATTTTTACGTTACATAAATCTTTTCCTATTTCAATTATATATGTAATGCTTTTATAAAAGAGCTTTACTATTATAGTGTTTTTATCATCAAAACTTGCATGGTTTTACTTTAGGAAGTGTCAAAAATTTTGCAATGAACAAAATAGCCATTTAATTGTTTTTAAATATTTAGGACCTTGATTATTTCTTAAATATTAAGGACGTCAAAATTAATTAAAATTTATGCCTTAAATTTTTTCCTATTCTACGTATGTACTATACCTTATCTGTAAGAGAAAATTACGTTTTCAATCAAATGTTATTCCTAAGATATTTTTGTATAACGAAGTAAGTATTTGAACATATTAAAGGAAGAACTACTAGAATAGATCATATTTCGAAACATGGTTAATACAATTATCATTTAAAACTTATAATTTTTGTTAATTCTTATATTATAACGTAAACACATCTTTTAAATAATACTTTTGTCGTTTTAAAGAAATGATTCTCATTAATACGAGGTAACATTCAACAAATGTACAATAAGATTACTTGCATCTATCGATACTATATTAAAAGTATGAAGTTTCTTTACAAAATTTCATTCGCAACTTTTATTCTATAAGACAACTTTAAAATTTAAAAATTAAATTTTTATTATTTTAACTATATAGAAACTCATAATATTTAGCACTATACATCACCAACAAATTTCTTTCGCATATTTGACATAAAACTTTACTCTCCAGAATATTATTATTACATATTTATTTATCTAACATTAAATGTACGTAAAAAATTTTACTCCTATGATTAATATTTTAGTAATTTACATGTATTTTTTCCCACTATAATATACATGTATATTTACTTTTAATATCTTTATTTGTATCTACTTTAATGTCTATTACAATTTTACAACTTATTCTTTTACATAAATTTTAATTGATTGACGGGATAAACACGTACCCTAAAGCTAGTTGAGAATAGTCACCAACTTAAAATATAGTAAAGTTAATGAAAAATTCTGTCCCGTAATTTCAAGAAATATTTTGTAGAGTTCGAAGTGCTACAAGTGAAACTCCATGGAAGTGTCTATAGTCATAGAGCTACAAACTTATATAAATCGAACTGTTGCAAGTGAAATTTCAAGAAAATGAGTTCGAAATTTATAAAATGAAACAGTAGGTTTGCGTCCTGGAGTTTGTATGGGTCAAAATGTGACCATATGAGAACAACCCTTAAAGGGGATGGTAAGAAAGTGGTTAAGCCAGGATTGTATACACAAGACGCCATAACGATGAACATGGCAGTCGTGACAGAGGTCAATTTACAGTAAAGCCTTTATGGCGTAACGTATATTATGGCGACTAAGGGGGTCGGCCCGAAGTGCCCACAGTAGATCATGATACACTTGTTAATAACCATTGGGTATAGGGCAATATTCAGTATATATGCAGGAAAGGAAAAAGATTATTGGGGTG
>ML279760.1:0-30399 GCA_005239495.1 Nicotiana undulata
CCACCCCAGTACTTCAGGACGCTCTAGTCCGCTTAATGGGACTCATGGAGAGCGTGGCTCAGGGATTTGTAGTAATCTCTTAGATAGTCCGTGAGTATGTGACACCAGTTATGGGATTTGTTTATGGGTTTTATTTCGAAAAAGTGCCATGTTGTATTTTTGGTTATTTTGTTAAATTTTATACGGTGGGCCATCGAAGCCTTGGTTATCTTGTTCGTATTTGTTGTTAATAAGTTTTATTTAGTTCAAACCTTGTCTTGTCTAGCGGGTTCAACGTTAGACGCAGTCATGGCCCGAATGTTGGATTTTTGGGTCGTGACAATATACTTACAGGAAAAGGATTCAATAAAAATAATTTCAGAATGTAACCTCCTAGATATTCATTTAATAGTTCATGGATTCTAAGCAGTCTAAATTAACATCTAAAGTTATAGAAACGGCACAGAAAGAATGCTTGTGAATCCTAAAACTATCCGGCATAACATAATAGTAGCTACGCACGGACTCTCGTCACTTCGTGCGTGCGTAGCCCCGCAATTAAAGACACGCAATCATTTATATTCATCTATGGGGACAATTCCCTCTTACAAGCGTAGAAAGGAGATTCACCTCGTGTCAAGTCTACCTCCCGAATCAAGAACGCACCCGAAACTCCAAATTCATCTTCCAAGGACTGGAAACTAATCAAATATTGCATAAATAAATTAATATATACTCAAAAGTATGAAATTCCTCTAATTAAATGATTATTTCAACCTAAATAGGAAAATCCTAACATACACCCCCAGGCCCACACGCTCGGATTCCGGACATTTTTGAAGGGAGCACTCACCCATAGCCTAAGGATCAACATTATATAGTTTTTGTATGATTTCATAACAAATTCTTTGGTAATTCTCTCATTTTTCATAAAACCTAGGTTTCTACTCTAACCCTTGATTTCTACTAATTAATGTGTTAATCTACCTAAGAATTCAAGTATTAAACTAAGTTTAGGGTAGAAATTACTTACCTTACAGTAGCTAGGTCGTTTATCCCCTTTGCATGCTCTAAAAATCGCTAATGGTGGAAAAGAAATGGTGAAAAATGGCTAAGTCCCATGTTTTAAAAGAATCTCACTGCCTACAGGCTTTTCGCACATGTGGCTCGAGGACCGCACCTGCGGTCTCGCATATGCGGAAATGGGAAAGGGGGCCTGGGTTCGCACCTGCGGAGCGGAGTCCGCACCTGCGGCTCTGCTTATGCGGAAATTAATCCGCATCTGCGGAACTTGACATCCTCACCTGGGGCCGCACCTGCGAGATAGGGGACCGCAGAAGCGGTCTCGCATCTATGGCTAGGCCTCTGCATGTGCGGTTGCACCAGATCTGGTGCACCAGCAGTCATTTACTGCTGGTTTTTGCCTTGCTCGATGCCCGAACGGCATCTGGGCCCACCCGAGGCTCCGTCCAATTATACCAACAAGTCCCAAATAATACGGACTCCCTCGAGCCTTCGAAATGTCCGAAACAACGCTAAATCTAAAAATCACACCCCAAAACCTAGTGGATCAAACTTAAGAACTCCAAGTTCTAGAATTCGCTAACAATGCGCCGAACCTACCTAAGAATGACACCAAATTTTGCGAGCAAGTCCTAAATGACATAACGGAACTCTTCCCAGTATCGGAATTCCGTTTGGACTTCGATAACACAAAAACACATTCCAAACCTGAATTTGAACTTAAGGAAACTCTAATTACACTATTTGGCGCCGACACGCTTCCGGGTCATCCAAAACCCGTTCTGAACATACACCCAAGTCCAAATTCATCATACGAACCTACCGGAACCATCAAATCTCGATTCCGAGGTCGTTTACTAAAAATGTTGATCGAAGTCAAACTTGCCCTTTAAGGCCAACCTTAAGGAACCAAGTGTTCCTATACCATTCCAAACTACTCCAAATGCCTAACCATCCGTCCTTACAAGTCATAAATCAGAAAAAAAAACTACAGGAACTCTCATTTAGGGGCACGGGGTCCTATAACGCAAACGACCGATCGGGTCGTTACATTCTCCACCTCTTAAATAAACGTTCATCCTCGAACGGTTCTAGAATCATACCTGAAGTGCTGAATAGGTGTGGATATATGCTCCGCATGTCCTCATCGGACACCCAAGTCGCCTCCTCGACTGGTTGGCCCCTCCACTGGACCTTTACGGCGGAAACCCTCTTGGACCTCAACTGGCGATCCTTCCTGCCAATAATAGCAACTTGCTCCTCCTCGTAGCCCAACTTCTCATCTAACTGAATGGTTCTGAAATCTATAACGTGAGAGAAGTCGGCATGGTATCTCCAGAGCATGGACACATGAAAGACCGGATGAACTCCTGATAAACTGGGAGCTAAAGCAAGCTCATAAGAAACCTCTCCAACTCGATTCAACGCCTCGAATAGACCTATAAACTTTGGGCTCAGCTTGACCTTCTTCCCAAACCTCATAATACCCTTCATCGGCGAGACTTTCAACAAAACCTTCTCTCTCTCCATAAATGATACATCACGCGCCTTCTGATCCGCATAACTATTATGTCTGGACTGTGCTGTGCGAAGCCTTTCCTGAATTAGCTTCACTTTCTCCAAAGTATCCTTCACCAGGTCGGTGCCAAATAACTTAGCCTCGCCAGGCTCAAACCACCCGATAGGAGAACGACATCGCCGACCATACAAGGCCTCAAATGGAGCCATCTCAATGCTGGGCTGATAACTATTATTATAAGCAAATTCGGCTAAAGGCAAGAATTGGTCCCACTGACCTCCAAAGTCAATCACACATGCCTTGAGCATGTCCTCTAATATCTGAATTGTCCGCTCCGACTGCCCATCAGTCTGAGGGTGAAATGTTGTGCTGAGCTCTACCCGGGTGCCTAACTCACTCTGCAATGCTCTCCAGAAGTGCGAGGTGAACTGAGGACCTCGATCTGATATAATGGACACAGGCACACCGTGCAACCGAACTACCTCCCGAATGTAGATCTGGGCCAACCTCTCTGAAGTATAAGTAGTAGTTACTGGAATGAAATGCACCGACTTGGTCAACCTATCCACAATGACCCAGACTGCATCAACCTTCCGTAAAGTCCGAAGCAACCCAACTACGAAATCCATAGTGATGCGCTCCCGCTTCCACTCAAGTATAGGCATCTGCTGAAGTAGGCCTCCTGGCCTCTGGTGCTCATACTTAACCTGCTAGAAATTTAGACATTTAGGCACATACTCCACTATGTCTTTCTTCATCCGCCTCTACTAGAAATGCTGCTTCAAGTCACGATACAACTTCGTAGCACCAGGATGAATAGAATACCGTGAACTGTAAGCCTCTTCTAGAATCCTCTCCCTCAGGCCATCAACATTAGGGACACATAAGCGACCCTGAAGTCTCAAAACACCATCCTCGCCCATAGAAGCCTCTTTGGCACCACCCTGTACCACTGTCTCCCATAGCTCTGCCAAGCGCGGATCATCAAACTGCCGAGCCTTGATCTCCCCCAGTAATGAAGACTGAGCAACCACACGTGCAAGAAATCGACTGGGCTCTGAAAGGTCCAAGCTCACCAAACGATTAGCCAGGACTGAATGTCCCAAGCTAGAGGTCTCTCCTCCGCTGAAATATAAGCCAAGGTACCCATACTCTCCGCCTTCCTGCTCAAGGCATTTGCTACCACATTTGCCTTGCCCGGATGATAAAGAATGGTGATGTCATAGTCCTTTAGCAACTCAAGCCACCTGTGCTGCCTCAAATTAAGATCCTTTTGCTTGAACAAGTGTTGCAAGCTGCGGTGGTCTATATAAACCTCACAAGACACCCCATTCAAATAGTGCCTCCAAATCTTAAGAGCATGAACAATCGCTGCAACCTCCAAATCGTGCACATGATAATTTTTCTCATGAACCTTCAGCTGGCGTTAATCATACGCAATAACTCGCCCCTCCTGCGTCAACACACACCCCAAACCAACGCGCGAAGTGTCGCAATAAACTGTATACATCCCCGAATCGGAAGGCAATACTAGAACTGGTGCTGAAGTCAATGCTGTCTTGAGCTTCTAAAAGCTCGCCTCACACTTGTCGGACCATCGGAACGGGGTGTTCTTCTGAGTTAATCTAGTCAGAGGAGATGCAATGGATAAAAACCCTCCATAAATCAGCGATAATAACCTGCTAGTCCCAAGAAGATCCTGATCTCTGTAGCTAAAGTAGGGCGTGGCCAACTCTAAACTGCATCAATCTTCTTAGGATCAACTTTGATACCCTCCGGATACCACATGTCCCAAGAACGCCACAGAATCCAAACAAAACTCACACTTGGAGAACTTAGCATACAACTTTTGTTCTCGCAAAGTTTGGAGCACAACTCTCAGATGCTGCTCGTGCTCCCCCAGACTACGTGAGTAAATCAGAATGTCATCAATAAAGAAAATGACAAAAGAATCAACATAAGGCCTGAACACCCTGTTCATCAAGTCCATAAATGTTGCTGGGGCATTAGTCAAGCCAAAGGACATCACCAGGAACTCATAATGACCATATCTCGTACGAAAGGCAGTCTTCGGAACATCCGAGTCCCCAATCTTTAGCTGATGGTACCCCTATCTCAAGTCAATCTTAGAAAACACCCGCGCACCTTGCAACTGGTCAAACAAATCATCGATATGCGGCAACGGGTACTTGTTCTTGATGGTGACCTTGTTCAACTGACGGTAATCAATACACATCTGCATAGTCCCATACTTCTTCTTCCCAAATAGCACTGGAGCACCCCAAGGCGATACGCTCGTTCTGATAAACCCTTAGCCAACAATTCCTCAAGTTGTTCTTTCAATTCCTTCGGAGCAATACGGTATGGGGGAATAGATATAGGCTAGGTGCCTGGAGCTAAGTCAATGCAGAAATCAATGTCACGATCCGGTGGCATGCCCGGAAGGTCTGAAGGGAATACATCCACAAACTCTCGAACTACTGGCACTGAATCAATCGTCGGAGACTCGGCGGTGGTGTCCCGCACATAAGCAAGTTAAGCCAAACAACCCTTCTTAACCATATGTCGAGCCTTCAGGAAAGAAATAACCCGACTAGTTGCACTAACTGAGAAACCTCTCCACTCCAATCTTGGCAACTCGAGCATGGCTAGAGTAACAGTCTTGGCATGGCAATCTAGAACAACATGATAAGAGATAGCCAATCCATGCCCAGGATGACATCAAAATTAAACATATCAAGCAACAGGAGGTCCGCTCTGGTCTCGAACCCACATAATGTAACCACACAGGATCGATAAATATGATCCACAACCACAGAATCGCCCACAGGAGTGGAAACATAAACATGAGTACCCAAAGACTCACAAGGAATATCCAGGAAATGAGCAAACAAGGCTGATACATATGAATAAGTGGACCCTGGATCAAATAATACCGATGCATCTCTACCACATACTGAAATAATACTTGTGATCATAGCGTCTGAGGCTACTGCATCTGGTCTAGCCAGGAAGGCATAGAATCTAGCTGGGGCGCCGGATGACTGGCCTCCACCAAAATGAACAGGAGCTGACTGGGCTCCCTCTGCCTGGCCTCCACCTCTAGGACGACCTCTACCAGCCTGTCCTCCACCTCTGGGTAGCCGAACCGCCGGTGCTGAGAATATAGGCTGATAACTCTGCTGAATGGCCTTGCCCCATAGACTAGGACAAGTCCTCCTCATATGGCCTGAATCCCCGCACTCATAACATCCTCTCGGTACCATGGCATAATGCCCTGAAGAAGAAGAACCCTGAATAGCTGGAGGGCGGTACGAACTCTATAGCATAGCACTGAAATAGGGACTGGAAGACCCCTGATGATCGGAATATCCGCCGGAGAAACCCTGAATAGATAGCGAGCGATAAGAACTCTCCGACATAGCGCTGAAGTAAGGCCTCGCTAGGACACCTCATGGAGGTGGTGGGGGTGCTGAATATGGAGGCCTACTAGGCTGGCCCCTACAGAACTGACCTCTGCCCCTAGCTGGAGCACCTCTAAAATCCCCAGAGAATCTAGCTCTCTTATCCTACTGACTCTGCTCTCTGCCTCTCGATCGATAACCCCCAATACGGCGACCAATCTCGACCACAAGCTGATAGGGAGTGGCCCATCTCCAATTCTTGGGCAATGTTGGCCCTAATACCTGAGTGCAACCCAGCTACGAATCTCCGCACTCTCTCTGCATCAGTAGGAAGTATCATGAGGGCGTGACGAGACAACTTAGAAAACCTAGCCTCATAGTCAGTCACGGACATCTGACCCTGCTCTAGCTGCTCAAACTGATATCGCAGCTCTTCCCTCTCAAAGGGTGGAATATATCTATCCAGGAACAACTGAGTGAACTGCTCCCAAGTGAGGGGAGGAGAATCTGCCGGCCTGCCGAGTATATAGGACTTCCACCATCTGCGGGCCCTGCCCTCTAACTAGAAGGTAGTGAAATAAACTCTATGGGACTCCAGTATCCTCATGTTGTGCAGTCTGTCCCTCCACCTATCAATAAAGTCTTGTGCGTCCTCATGACGCTCACCTCTGAAGACAGGAGGGTGCAGTATGGTCCATCTATCCAATAGCTTCTGCGGATCGCCGTCCGCAGCTGGTTTGGGCTCAGGTGCTGCTGCTACTGGATGGGCCCCACCCACGGGCAGTGTACCCGGGGTCTGATATACAGCCGCTACATGACCTGCGGCCCGAGCAGTAGGGGTATGGGTCCCCCCTCTCGCCTGAGATGTGGCAGGATCTGCTGGAAATAACCCAGCCTGGGTCATGGTGTCCATGAACCGCATCATACGGCCCATGACCTCCTGGAATCCTGGCACCGTCATATAGTCCAACGAGGCAGGATCTGCTGGAAATAACCCAGCCTGGGTCATGGTGTCCATGAACCGCATCATACGGCCCATGACCTCCTGGAATCCTGGCACCGTCATATAGTCCAACGAGGCAGGATCTGCTGGGGGCACCTCTCCCTCCTCCTCAGTAATGGGATCCATTTGTGGTGCAACTAGAACATCTCTAGGATGCCCTCGTCCCCTACCTCGGGCCGATGCCCTCCTCCGGCCTCTGCCACGATCTCAGATGATGGGGGTAGCGGCCCCTCCCGGGTCTGGAATGTCGGTAGTGTGCGTCCTCACCATCTGTGAGAGAATAGAAGAGTAAGATTTAGTATACCATCAACTACACGATAGAAAATGAATAAATAGATATTTCCTAACACCCTATAGACTCTCGAAGATAAATATAGACGTCTCGGTACCGATCCGCAAGACTCTATTGGGTTTGCCTGTAATTCGTGAGACCTACGTGAACCTAGAGCTCTGATACCATGTTGTCACGACCCAAATCCTAGATCAAGTCGCGATGTCTCCCAACACCGTAGCCAGGCAAGCCAACATCAATTTACTGGTGAGTTTCATTTAATTTACCAAAAACCTTTCTGCCACTTACTAAATTCAGATTTAAGACATTACGTAAAACGGACAACGTAGGCCATTTTTAAACAGAAATAGCCATAAAAGTCATAATTTGTATTACAGTCCAAAAATATAATGTCTACTACGTGTGTGCTAGGAACTAGTGTCACAAGTTTACAGGCATCTAGTAGAAATGAAATCCAAAAGAATAAAAGTTTGCCCTAATGTCTGAGGAAAAGTAAGCAGACATAATAAAAGAAAGAAAACTCCAAGGCACTGCTGGAAGTCGTCAGGGAAAGAAGCTCACCGAGAAGTCTGAACCAGATATAAGTCAAGGACGAGCTCTGGACCGATACCCAGATGCACCTGCCTCAAGACCTATACAATTAAGTACAGAAGCGTAGCATGAGTACATAAACGATATGTACCCAATGAGTATCCCGTCTAATCTCGAAGAAGTAGTGACGAGAAGTCGACGTGATACTTACTAGGGTCCGAATAAAATAGTTTAAATGTAAGGTCATGCAGGAATAGTAGTCATGAATAATAATGAAGACATGAGCATCAAATAACATTTACAACTATCTTTACGTGCCAAGTTCTCTAGCATATAAATTACCTAGATTTCCTTTTTCATTATATTCAACAGACACACATTCACATAACACCCAAACAATTTATAAACACATGACATGTCATGAACGTACGACGCGAAAATAAATGTGCACTACCGAAGGGTCGAACGGCTCGAACCATAGATGCATCTATTACGCCGCTCGCGAATCGAACATGCAACGCAGTTGACGTAATAGTAGGGCTACCCCGCTTGCGAATCATACGTGCGACGCAGGTACCCGTATACATACACATAATTATCAGGATATCAGAAATTTAGTAGAGGATATACTTACAGGAAAAGGATTCAACAATAATAATTTCATAATGTAACCTCCTAGATATTCATTTAATAGTTCAAGGATATTAAGCAGTCTAAATTAACATCTAAGGTTATAGAAATGGCACAGAAAGCATGCTTGTGAATCCTAAAACTTCCCAGCATAACATAATAGTAGCTACGTACGGACTCTCGTCACTTCGTGCGCGCATAGCCCCTGCAATTAAAGACATGCAATCATTTATATTTACCTATGGGGACAATTCCCTCTTACAAGTTTAGAAAGGAGACTCACCTCGTGTCAAGTCTACCTTCCGGATCAAGAACGCGCCCGAAACTCCAAATTCGTCTCCCAAGGAATCGAAACTAATCAAATATTGCATAAATAAATTAATCTATACTTAAAAGTATTCCTCTAATTAAATGATTATTTCAACCTAAATGGGAAAATCCCAACATACACCCCCGGGCCCACATGCTCGGATTCCTGAAATATTCGAAGGGAACTCTCACCCATAGCCTAAGGATGAACATTATATAGTTTTTGTATGATTTCATAACAAATTCTTTGGTAATTTTCTCATTTTTCATAAAACCTAGGTTTTTACTCTAACCCGTGATTTCTACTAAGTAATGTGTTAATCTACCTAAGAATTCAAGTATTAAACTAAGTTTAGGGTAGAAATTACTTACCTTACAGTAGCTAGGTCGTTTATCCCCTTTGCATGCTCTAAAAATCGCCAATGATGGAAAAGAAATGGTGAATAATGGCTAAGTCCCGTGTTTTAAAAGAAACTCACTGCCTACAGGCGTTTCGCACCTGCGGCTCGAGGACTGCACTTGCGGTCTCGCATCTGCGAAAATGGGAAAGGGGCCTGGGTTCGCACCTGCGGAGCGGAGTACGCACCTGCGGAACTTGGCATCCTCACCTGGGGCCACACTTACGAGACAGGGGACCGCATAAGCGGTCTCGCACCTGCGGCTAGGCCTCCGCAGGTGCGGTTGCACCAGATCTGGTGCACCAGCAGTCATTTGCTACTGGTTTTTGCCTCGCTTGATGCCCGAACGACATTTGGGCCCACTCGAGATCCCGTCCAATTATACCAACAAGTCCCAAATCATAATACGGACTCGCTCGAGCCTTCAGAACGTCCGAAACGACGGTAAATCTAAAAATCACACCCCAAAACCTATTGGATCAAACTTAAAACTTCAAGTTCTAGAATTCGCTAACAATGCGCCGGACCTACCTATACTACTCGGAATGACACCAAATTGTGCGAGCAAGTCATAAATGACATAACGGAACTCTTCCCCGTCTCGAAATTCCGTTTGGACTTCAATAACACAAAAACACGTAGCCGTAATGCTCTCGGGTCATCCAAACCCCGTTCTGAACATACGCCCAAGTTCGAAATCATCATACGAACCTACCGGAACTGTCTAATCTCGATTCCGAGGTCGTTTGCTAAAAATATTGACCGAAGTCAAACTTGGCCTTTAAGGCCAACCTTAAGGAACCAAGTGTTTCTATACCATTCCAAACTCCTCCAAATCCCGAACCACCTATCCCCACAAGTCATAAATCAGAAAAAGAAACTACGGGAAGTCTCATTTAGGGGCACGGGGTCCTATAACGCAAAATGACCGATCGGGTCATTACAATTTCTTTGTTATCGAATACTGTTTTGAACTTAGTTATAGGTTTAATTGCTAAATTTTATATGACTTAACTGATTTTAGTTTGTAGTTTAGGTTTTCAAAATTTTTCTGTGACTGTTTCTTCTCTTAGAATAGTTTAGTAGTTACTATGTGTATTAATTGACTAATTTCCACCTTAGTTTAATCCTGCATGTCTTAGGAATGTTTAAATTAGCAACTTAGGTTTAATCTTTAATTTTGTTACCTAATCCTAAACTAATTAGTCTAGGGTTTACATGCCTATCCTGATTTTAATATTCCTGATTTAGTCGTTGCTTTGAATATGTTTATAAGTTAGCCTCTGATTGTGTAACCTAACTGATTGAGACTTTCATTTTTAGGATTTCATTTTTCTGATCATTACCCTGTTCCTAGCCTATTGTTCTCTCTTCTTAAGTAGTTGATTAACCACGAATATATGATTATTAATCAATTCCCTTTGTTAGTCTAATCATACATGTTTAGGGTTATAAGAATTAGTAACCTAGGTTTAGTTTCTGATTTTAATGTCTGATTTTGAACTATTACTTTAGAGTTCCCTACCTATTTTTCCTTGGTTGTTAATTAAAATCCTGAATGTTGAGTAATCATGTGAGTTTTCAAATAGAATTCTGATTTTTGTCAATTAGTGGAATGTTAGTTAGCTTAGGCTTATGTTCTTTTCTCTAGTCATTGTACATTACCTTAAAGTAATTAATTGATTTCTAATTTAGGGTAATTTGTTAAGTATACTTGATTGACTAATCACACATGTTTAGATAACTTGAATTAGGTTAGTTTAGAACATAAAAAGGAGCACTTAGGTTTTAATCCCTAATCTTTGATAATGGGTTAATCTAGGATGGTTGCAATTTACTTCTGAAGAAATTCAGCATGTAACTTCTTCATTAGTATTAATTAAAGAGTTTAATTACCTAAGTTAGCCAACTTAATAATTAACTTAGACCTAAACAATAAAGGGGTAATTACAAGGATGTCTTAGGGTATTTTAAGAATTCTAGGTGAAGAATCTTGGCGTAACAGCTCAAGAAACTTCTAGAATGAAGATAAAATATTAAAATAAAATAAGAAAGATATTAAATCAGAATTTTCTGGATAAACACAGTAAATTTCAGAAATGAAAAGGTTGTAAGAAATAGAAAGAACTTTCTAGAAATGGTACAACTATCCTAGCTGTTACAAAACGATGCTGAAAATAGGATAAAGAGGACAGATGTACCAAGGCTGTTTAAAAATGTACTATTTTCATATTTGAAGATAAGGAATATTCCTAAAATATGCTCACCTTATGTCACGACCCAAAATCTTAACTCAGGTCGTGATGGCACCCAACACCGGGGTCAGGCAAGCCAACACTCAATTTACTAAGGATTTCCCTTATTTGATTAAACATTCCGACATGTGCCTAGTTTTTGAAGCTCAAAACATTAATCGAAAACGATAATTAACCAGTTTTAACCAAAAGCAGTCATAAGGAGGCGTGAGCCAATATATATACAGACCCGTAACCAATAATATCTGCCAGGTGTGTGCCAGGAACTAGTGTCACAAGTCCTACGGGCATACTAACAGAATATACAAAAGATATAATATACAGTCCCACTGTCTGGAAGAAATAGACGGGAAATAAACAAAAGAAACTCCATGGTGCTGCCGAGGATCGTCAGGAGGAGCAGCTCACCGTGAAGTCAGGTCCAGTCTATACTCAGAATCGAGCTCCGGTCTGATAACCAGATGCACCAGCCTCAGAACCTGTACAATTAAGTACAGAAGCGTAGCATGAGTACATAAATAAATATGTACCCAGTGAGTATCCCGTCTAATCTCGAAGAAGTAGTGACGAGAGGCCGACTTGACACTCACTAAGGTCCAACAAAATAATTTAACAAGATATGATATCAGTAGTAGGCATACGAGGAATATAAAAACAGTAAACATTAAAGATAATTGTAATTCAAATAAATACTGGAAGTAAATGCACAATTACTACTTCATTTCCCCCCAAATATCTTGTCACTTCAATATAATGAAATCTTTAACAATTTAACATGCGCATACGGGATAAGGACAATCGGCCTGAGCCATCATAATAATCATATATGTGCACTACTGAGGGTCGAACGACCCAAACCATAATTTCATCTTTCAATATCGCCGTAGCGTACGGCCCGCTCCCATGAGAGTGGGGAAATAACACTCTGCTCGCGGAATGTAAATTGCGAAGCGGTCACATGCACACACAATATTCTCATAAATTACTTTCCAGTGAACAATTCCTTTAAAATTCTCAAATTCCATGATCTCAGGGAAACAAAGCCGCATACAAAGCATATAGTTCATTTCAAGGAAAAACACAAAGCATGATGTGGGCCTAACTACCCGGACATAACAATAATAGCCGCTGCGTATGGACTCTCATCAATTGGTACGTACGTAGCCTCTACAAACATTAACACATAGCATTTAAATCACCTATGGGGACAATTACCTCTTACAAGGGTAGAAAGGAGACTCACCTCGTGTTGAACCTACTTTCCAGGTCAAGAATGCGCCCGAAACTGCAAACTCGTCTCCCAAGGACTCGAAACTAGCCAATTGTTACATAAATATATCAATTTATACTCAAAAGTATGAAATTCTCCTATTTACTTAGTTATTTCATCTTACTTGAAGAAATCCCAAAATTCACCCCCAGGCCCGCATGCTCGGATTTCGGAAATTTTCGAAGGAAACAATTACCCATAACCTATGGATCATTAATATCTAGTTTTTGTATGATTTCATAGCCAATAAATGGGTAATTCTCTAAATCTTCATAAGCCCTAGGTTATTATTCTAGCCTTTGATTTTCACTAAGTAGAAGGTTAATCTAACTAGAAATTAATGCATTAAACTAACATTAGGGTAGAATTCACTTACCTTTTTGTAGTTAGGTCGTGGAGTCCCTTTTCCCAAGATCCCAAGGTCTTTAATGGTGGAAAGAATCGGAGGAAATGAGCTAATCCCGTGTTTTTAAAGAACTCACTGCCTACAGTGGTTCCTCACCTGCGGCTCAAGGACCGCACCTGCGGAAATGGGACAAGGAGCCTGGGATCGCACCTGCGGTCAGGAGTCCGCACCAGTAGGAAAGGGCCCGCACCGGGGAGGAATGGGCAGCCCACCTGGGGGTCGCACCTATGAGGCTGGGACCGCAGGAGCGGTTCCGCACCTGCGACTGGGAAACCACACATGCGTTCACACCAGATCAGGTGCACCAGCAACTGTTTTCAGCTGGTGTTTGGCCTCGTTTGGTGCCCGAGAGGCACCTGGGCCCACCCGAGCCCCCGTCCAAATATACCAACAAGTCCCAAATCATAATACGGACTCTCTCGAGCCTTAGGAACACTCAAAACAACGCTAAAACTCAAAATCACACCTCAAAAACCCTAAGGATCAAACTTAAGAACTTCAAGTTCTAGAATTCGATATAAATGCGCCGAACCGACCTCTTGGTACTCGGAATGACACCAAATTTTGCGAGCAAGTCATAATTGACATAACAGAACTATCCCCAGTCTCGGAATTCCATTCGGACCTCGATAACACAAAAACACGTTCCAAACCAAATTTCAAACTTAAGGAAATTCTTATTTCGATATTGGGCGCCGAAATGCTCCCTGGTCATCCAAAACCCATTCAGAAAATACGCCCAAGTACGAAATCATCATACGCAACTACCGAAACCGTCGAAACTCGATTTCGAGGTCGTTTACTCAAAATGTTGACCGAAGTCAAACTTGGCCAAAAAGGCCAACCTTTAGGAACTAAGTGTTCCTATACCACTCTAAACACTTCCAAATCCCGAACCACCCGTCACCGCAAGTCATAAATCACAATAAGCCGCTATGGGAAGTTTCATTTAGGGGAACAGGGTCCGATGACGCAAAACGACCGATCGGATCGTTACACCTTAGGTACCCCATATATAGACTACTCTATTCTGAAAAAGACACACATCAGAGAGATATTCATTCTGAAAAATTTACAAGAACAAATTCTGCACACACACTATCTGAACAACACACTTTTATTTCAAAAAAGCACAAAGAACATTATGAAAATATAAAGATGGGAACAAAAACATTCTGAAAATTGGTTTCTTTTGGATGTAGTTTGTCTGGAGAAACTGGTCTTTTAACTTCAATTTTCTGGTGTAAAACTGGGTTATTTGAGCTGTTATTTCTAGGTGTTATTGTACTGAGTTGTTGCTGCGTTGGGCTGTTGTTGAGATCTCATATTTTCTTGGTTTTCCTTGACCTTTATTTGGTCTAGTTTCTATTGTTTCTTTCCTCCATTTTCTAGGTATGTAACTACATCTTTATGGAATAGAATTTCTGGTTTAAACCTCTGTGAATATCTGTGTTCAGATGTGTTTTAGCTTAAGTTTTTCAGATTATGCGTATCAAATCATGCTTATGTCTTGCTTGTGTTCCTGAATTGTATGAATAGATTATGTGGTTTGAATCTTGTTTTGAATTTCTAGAAAAATGATGGCATGTATAAAAACAACATTAAAAGAGATGGATCTGACCACCAATTGATCAGATTCACCCCATAACAATGCATAACCTTTTTCATGTTTGTTATTAGGAAAAATCAGTAGAAAATTGCAGGTGTTTGATTCTGTTACTAAAGCCATGAGCAATTCTAGTTCAAGCTGAAATAGCAGTAGTTTAGAAAAGTTATTTAGCTTAAGGCATTCAATTTTATGTATGATAGGAGAAAAAAATGTATTCTTGTATTCTAATGATCATGTAACAGTTCTATCTTTGTAAAACAACTATATCCCCTTCCTTTTTCATTCTGGACTATTGTAATGGACTGGATCAACTTATTATTTTCAGTAGCTTCAATTCTTGCTTTTAAATTGAATATAGGATATGGGATAAACTTATAAGATGGCCCAATAAGCCTGAATAAGTCTGGACCCTAGGCCTTTGGGCCTCGGGTGTAAAGCCCTCAATTATTTTATTAAGATTGCTGATAGAAATTATTTTGATTTTTCAATCCCTGAACTCCCATTTAAGTCGTGTATCTATTTGGAGTCCACTGGACTCTATAGCTATGTGGCCTAATAGTAGGACATGCCGCGGAGTCAAATTGGGTCGTTCTTACCTTATTGGACCTATGTGAATCTTGGTACAACCTTCTAACTAAATATAACTTTTACGTTAAATAAGAAGAAAAAATATTCAATCTTGTTAGACGTTTTTTTTGTCATCTATGATTCTAATTCGAACCATGCTTAATTGGATCCTGTTTTCATTTTTGTGCACTTTACTTTATTTACATAATGTTTTTTTGTTTAGCTGGACAGTCTCTATTAACAATAGATAGAACGTGACTGGCCCAGTACCTAGGCATGAAACTGGGCCAGATTTCAATATGGCCCAAATCCTGATTTTTAGACTAACAAACTTAGTCGTAGAAGACCTTGAACAAACATATATTTTATAGTCCAAAATACCTCTTTCACTCTTAGACTAATATTAGAAATAACTTAGGAAAAAACAAATAACTTATAAACATAGTAGTTTGCTTTAGACCCATAATTAAATCATCACGACTATGGGTACGGCTCTCGTGGCATGGTCGTGATACGTAAATTCCATTCGAGCGCACATTTATGTGACTCGACCATAACTTCGAATAATAATAAAAATAAACATGTTGTAAATCGCGGGTGCATTTCATGTATCGCGATTTACAACGTGTCCAAAAACAAGAAGTGTACGCCACCGTGACTTGTTTCAGAATAATTCCATAAATATTAAAAGCGGTTCAAATAGTTTAAAAAATGCACAATAGGTTTAAAACATGTAATTAATTAGATAATTAGGTTAATTATTAATAGTTAAGCGACCGTGCTAAAACCACAGAATTCGGGAGTGCCTAACACCTTCTCCAGGGTTAACAGAATTCCTTACCCGGTCTTCTGGTTCGCAGATGTTTTAAACAGAGTCAAAATTTCCTCGATTTGAGATTTTAAAATAAATAAATGGTGTCTCGGAACACCGTAAAAAATCCGGGTGGCGACTCTGATTAATAATAATTCCAAATTCGATTTATGTCACTTAAATTGGAAAACCTCCCTTATCTCATCCCTATCGGGAAAAAGGAGGTGTGATAGTTACATGAATATCTCACTACATTTTTCCCTTTTTATGGCTACATACACACCCTTTCCTTATTTTTCTCTTATTTGAATTCGTATTAATATGCTAATCTTTTCTTAGTTTGGTTACAATGTGCATTTTCCTTTATTTTCCGGTCATGTTCACTTGCTCCAAATCATTTTAATAAAATTTGCTACATCATGTCTCTCCCTACCCCTACCCCCTTGCTTGCTTAATTAGAATTCTTTCACATTGCGCGAACTAACTTCTTCCTTGTTTTACTTTCATTTTATGTCTTTTCGTTTCATTTAATACTGCATTTACTGTCTCCATCATGCAAAATACTTGACAACGTATTATTTTATCTTTGCATAAAGCATGCTCCACATCATATTCCACTTGCACGTAATTAATACCATAGAGACACTTGATGAGTGTCCGCGCTCTTCCTAAATCACCCTTTAAATTTGGAAAGGCTTATTTGCAGTGTCGCGCCCCTTTTTTTCTCGCGAAATTGGGTTTTGACATTTTGGACAACTCCTTTTGAGAGGGTAGGGAAAAGGAAGTGGTTAGAGTCGCCACCTAACGGATTAAGGTGCGTTAGGGCACCTAGAGCGGATAACTCATATTGTACTAGTTTGCATCACCAGAGATCGGGTAAGGGATCAAATTACCTTGAAGGGAATATGTTAGGCACCCCTCGAGGTCCACAACGGTGGGTCTCGACCGAACATAAATTAAACAAATTAGTCTAGGAAAAGTGAAGAAAACTAATTAATAGGGATAGGGGTCCTAAATTGTTTAGCCTATAGGATCACCCCGTACAACATAAATAATACTTCGCAACTCCCCGGAGACGGGAATGTTACTCATATTATCCAGCGGGCACAGACTATCATCTCCTGCTACTCGATTACTATCTTTAAGTTGTTACTTAAGAGTTCTTCTAGTTCGTTTCCTATGCGTGTGCTACCCGTCCCTTGCCTATAGCCCTGAAGGTATTAGGACCTCTATTTGGGATAGTTCTAGACTAAGCCTAGGTTGCTCAAAATATTAAAAGAATAAGCAAGAAGCAAAACAATTAGGACTTTCAAATAAAAAGCAGATATGGGGTCATATTGACCTCCACACATAAAACAACAAATGCACGCAATTGATTGGCAGGCTTTATTAATCTTAAAGTCCTATAGGCAGGATATCTATGTGAGAAATAGGCGAGCAGTGTTACATAGAAGCAGTCTTATTAATGCGAGTGTTAGGACCTATTATTTGCCTACTGATTTTATTTAGTATAACATTTGGGAACTTCAGGCAGTAATGCATCACGATTACACATCCAGAGTTGTTATTAAGTCCTATAGGCATATTGTCTAAGTGATTGACAACAACGATTGTATTCAGAACCAATTAGTATCATCTTATAGGCATGACTTCTACGAGAATGATGATTGTTATCCTATAAGCAGGACATCTAAATTCGAATTGATTTTGATCTTATAGGCATAGTATCTATTATTGAACTGATTTTAATCCTATAGGCATGATATCTAATGTTGAACTGATTTTAATCCTATATGCATGATATCTAATGTTGAACTGATTTTAACCCTATAGACATGATTTCTAGCATTGAATTGACCTTAATCATATAGGCATGATTTCTAATAAGGGCAGAAATTTAGACACATTTCCAGAAAATATTTGAGTCAAATATTGGTCCTATAGGAATGATTGCTAACACATTTTATTGGACAAATTAACGCATCCTATTGGCAGGATTTCTAATGAGTCTCATTTTTAATCCTACAGGCATGATTTCTAAAATGCAAACACAATATGGAACTTGCACGATTTTAACAAAATAGGCAGCATCAACATCACAAACAAAAATCCTATAGGCAGGATCTCTAAAATGCAAACATAGAACTCATGCGATTTTAGTATAAAACTTATAAGCTGAATCCATAGCACAAATTAAATCCTGTAGGCAGGATTTCTACCCGAATTATCAAAGGAAATAAAGAACCCTTCCTATTTTTACTAAATCACCCCAGAATCTGTTTGTTACAAATTTATTACAGACCAGAGTAATGAATGAATTACATAATAGTGTGGAATAAACTATAGAGAGCCTTCATTAGGCCCAAATACACCTGGGCAACCAGGCCTTCAAACCATTTCCACCTCGAGGCTTATTTCACAGGTACAACATAGCCAATCATGACTGATTCACCCATAGCACATATAGAACCAGATTTCCAGTGTGTCAAAGTTCCCAAGGGCCTCAGGGACCGAGGACAATGCTCACACCAGAACCACATACTCATAAATGATTCAAAAGAGATTAGGAACCAGTTCCCAGTGTGTTAGAGTTCCCAAGAGTATCACATGGACCCTGAGCAGTGCTCACACTGGGATTGTTGAGGATAGAACCTAAAGGACTAAGATTGGGAGTTTTTAAAAGAGTAACATCATATAAAAGAGGTAGGGATAGATTTAAAACAGTTTGTATTTCTCAGAAGAAGACTATCACAACAGAATTTTAGAACACAGAACATGTAGGCATAATTGCTTTCAGAAAACAAACAGGGTTTGCAAAGTACACATTTTAAAACAGATTAAGTTAGGAAAAGACCTAATTATAGTAAGTGTGCATGATGACATTTAGGACAACCTTATTTAATCACAATAACCTTTGAGCAAAGTGTTAAGGCAAGCAGTCAGATTATCACATGAATCCAGAGGGATACAGCACATGTTAGCAAACAAATTGACAGGGCATATGAATTAAGTAACAACACAAATCTGTAAAGTTAGGATTGATTAAATAATTTTACGCTGGTAATATCCTAAGGATGCTAAGTTCAGAACAGGTTCAGGATCATCAAACAGTATGCATGAGACAAGTTAAACATTAAGCTAGCCTTTAGGAGGATTCATATTATTCAAAAAATAACCAATTAATAGTGTCACTTATGGGACTAGATGAATTCATAGAAGCATAAAGGCAGAATCATGCTCAAAATAAAGTTCAAACATGCTAGTCGAACAACACAGATTGTGGAGACATAGAAAAATAAAATGACAAGGGGATAATGACTTACCAGTTAGGCAGGAAAGCAAGAAACTACACCACAATAATTAAGTCCAGAATCAATTGGCCTTGGCTTTCAGCCGGCTAAGACCAGAAACAAACGAGCAAAGAGAACTAGAGTTAAAATCTAAGTTTATTAGTGAGAGTACTGATATTTCGAGTCTGCCTAAAGTGTCACGACCCAAAATCCTAAATCAGGTCGTGATGGCGCCCAAAACCGTGGTCAGGAAAGCCAACACTTGATTTAATAGTGAAATTTCCTTATTTGAATAAACATTCCAACACTTGCAAAATTTTAAGTTTAAAACATTAAATAAAAACGGATAGAATTAGACTGACTTGGACTGAATCAACCATAAGGGATCGTAACCCAATATTTACAACCCAAAAATAAAGTAATAACTACGTGTGTGCCAGGAACTAGTGTCACAAGTCTACATGCATTCTAATAGAGTATATCAAAAGATAAATAAACTGTCCTACTGTTTGAAGAACTAGACATGAATGAACAAAAGAAGACTTCGTAGTGCTCCTGAAGATCGTCAAGGGAAGCAGCTCACCATGAAGTCAAGTCCAAATATAACTCAGGATCGAGCCCCGACCTGATAACCAGATGCACCAGCCTCAGAACCTGTACAATTAAGTACATAAGCGTAGCATGAGTACATAAACAAACATGTACCCAGTGAGTATCCCGCCTAACCTCGAAGAAGTAGTGACGAGAGGTCGACATGATACTTAATAGGGCCAAACAATTTACAATAAATACAGACTAAACAAAAATAGTAGTAATGAACAGTAATAAAGAAAAGAGCATCAAATAACGTTCTCTAGTACCTTTATGTACCAACTTCCATAGCATACAAGCTACATAACCTTCCCTTTTTCATAAAATCAAAAAATACAATTACAGGGCTTCCCATAAATCATCAAACACATGGCAGGCCGTGAACGTACGACCGATACGACGTGAAAAGTAAATGTGCACTGCCGAGGGTCGAACGGCTCGAACCATAGATGTATCTATCTGCCCCGCTCGCGAATCGAACATGCGACGCAATTAACATAATACTAGGGATATCCTGCTCGCAAATCATACATGCGACACGAGTTCCCGCATACATATACATAATTAACAAGGATTTCAGATAATTTAACATGGGATCATATTAACAGAAAAGGATTCAATAATGCCAACTTCGAAATATAACCTCTTGGGCCTTCATATATGAAATCTGAGGATAATAGACTACCTAAACCACATGCAAGATCACAGATACAACACATAAAACATGCTTGTGAATCATAAACTACCCGACAAAGCATAATAGTAGCTACGCACGGACTCTCGTCACTTCATGCGTGCATAGCCCCTGCAAATAAGGACATGCAATCATTTATAATCACCTATGGGGAAAATTCCCTCTTACAAGGTTAGAAAGGAGACTCACCTCGTGCCGAGCCTACTTTCCGGGTCAAGAATGCGCCCGAAACTCCAAACTCGTCTCCCAAGGACTCGAAACTAGTCAAATGTTGCATAAATAAATCAATTTATACTCAAAAGTATGAAATTCCCCTATTTACTTAGTTATTTCAAATTACTTTGAAAAATCCCAAAATACACCCCCAGGCCTACATGCTCGGATTCCGGAAACTTTCGAAGGAAACACTTACCCATAACCTAAAGATCATTAATATATGATTTTTGTATGATTTCATAGTTAGTTAGTGGGTAATTACCTAAATTTCACAAAGCCCTAGGTTTTTACTCTAACCCTTGATTTACACTAATTAGGATGTTAATTAACCTAGAAATTCATGTATTAAACTAACATTAGGGTAGAGATCACTTACCTTACAGTAGCTAGGTCGTTTGGCTCTTTTCCAAGCTATCAAGGTCGCCAATGGAGGAAAGAAAATGGTGTAAAATGGTTCATTCCCGTGTTTTAAAGAACCTCACTACCTACAGGTCTTTCGCACCTGCAGCTTGAGGACCGCACCTGCGGCCTCGCATCGGCGAGATGAATCTCGCATCTGCAGAAAAGGGCTAGGGGGTCTGGGCTCGCACCTGCGGAGAGGATCCCGCACCTGCGGCTCCGCTCCTGCGAGAATTGGCAGCCTCACCTGTGGCCGTATTTGTGAGGCAGGGACCGCAGGAGAGGTCTCGCACCTGCGACTGAGCCACCGTAGGTGCGGTCGCACCAGATCTGGGGCACCAACAGCTATTTTTGCTGGTTTTAAGCCTAGCTCGATGCCCGAGCGACATCTGGGCCCATCCGAGCCCCCGTCCAAATATACCAACAAGTCGCAAATCATAATACGGACTTGCTCGAGCCTTCGGAACACCCAAAACAACGCTAAAACTAAAAATCACACCTAAAAACCCTAGAATCAAACTTAAGAACTTTAAGTTCTTGAATTCCTTAACAATGCGTCAAACCTACCTATACTACTCGGATTGACACCAAATTTTGTGAGCAAGTCATAAATGACATGATGGAACTATTCCCAGTCTTCCATTTGGACCTCGATAACACAAAAACACGTTCCGAACCACAATTTGAACTTAAGGAACTCTCATTTTTCTATTGGGCGCCGAAACGCTCTCGGGTCATCCAAAACCCGTTCCGAACATACGCCCAAGTCCGAAATCATCATACGAAGCTACCGGAATCGTCGAATCTCGATTTTGATGTCGTTTACTCAAAACATTGACCGAAGTCAAACTTGGCCTTAAAGGTCAACCTTAAGGAACTAAGTGTTCCTATACCACTCTAAACTCTTCCAATTCTCGAACCACCCGTTCCCACAAGTCATAAGTCAGTAAAGAAACTACGAGAAGTCTCATTTAGGGGAACGGGGTCCTAAAACGCAAAACGACCGGTCGGGTTGTTACATTCTCCACCTCTTAAGCAAACGTCCGTCCTCGAACGGGTCTAGAATCATACCTGGAGTGTTGAATAAGTGTGGATATCTGCTCCGCATGTCCTCCTCGGACTCCCAAGTCGCCTCCTCGACTGGTTGGCCCCTCCACTGGACTTTAACCGCAGAAACTCTCTTGGATCTCAACTGGCGATCATGTCTGTCAATAATAGCAACTGGCTCCTTCTCGTAGCTCAACCTCTCATCTAACTGAATGGTGCTGAAATCTACTACGTGAGAGAAGTCGGCGTGATATCTCTGGAGCATGAAAACATGAAAGACCGAATGAACTCCTGATAAACTGGGAGGTAAAGCAAGCTCATAAGCAACCTCACCAACTCGCCTCAATACCTCGAAAGGGCCTATAAACCTCGGGCTCAACTTGCCCTTCTTCCCGAACCCCATAGTGCCCTTCATCGGCTAGCCTTTCAACAAGACCTTATCTCCCTCCATAAATGATACGTCACGCGCCTTCTGATCCGCATAACTCTTATGTCTGGACTGTGCTGTGTGAAGCCTCTCCTGAATAAACTTCACCTTTTCCAAAGCATCCTTCACCAGGTCGGTGCCATATAACTTAGCCTTGCCAGGCTCAAACCACCCGATAGGAGAACGATATCGCCGGTCATACAAGGCCTCAAATGGAGAGATCTCAATGCTAGACTGGTAACTATTATTGTAAGCAAACTCGATGATACATGCCGGATCAGCACGCTTAGCGAGGATAATTTCCAAGTCAACATCAAAGCATTTGAGTGCTTTAAAGGAGTCAAGATTAAGAAGGCCATATTTTCAATTTAGCTATTTAGGCTAGTCTTATAAAGCTAAGGGTATTTTAGTTATTTAGCCTAAAGAGCACTTTAATATAAATAGTCTATTCCTCTCATTTTGAAAGGGGCATTTGATGATGAATTGATAAACAAAGACCAAACCTTGAGAGGTTTAGGGTATCTTTTATTTCTCTTTATTTACCATGTTTTTAGATTATCTATGTTAGGTTTATCATGTATGAGTTTATGTTCATACTCTTAGATTATCTTTTGTATTTGAATGTTAATTCATTGTTCTAGTTGATATATCTTCTAGGGGCTTTGAATTGCATTCTATGCTTAGCTTAATCCGTGTTAGTTGTTTTCGTTCTTCCTAGATTAGTGTTTCTTATAGGAATTCAAGAGGTCTAACTATTTCATTGTTAGGTTCTTGTCTTTCTCTATTTTAAACCCTAATCTTCTGTCCTTTTTTATTTCGCGTATTTTTGCATTATCCGTATTTTTTATATCATCTTGGTATCAGAGCGCGGGGGGGGGGGTTGGATTATTTTATCAATCCTTGGGTCTTTGTTTTGAGTATCAATTAATAAAAAAAAATCGTATATGTTCTCTGTTTGTTCACGTAATATAGAAGTTTTTGATCTCTTTGTCAATTTTTCTGTCCAAAAATTATTGAATCCATTGAAAATCGACTGATATCAAATAGAAATCGTTGTTACTTTGGGTTAAACTTGAATTCCATCCCGGGAAACCCCATTGTCAATTGTTGGAGAAGCTAGGTTTTTGTCGAATTCGAACATTGGGGGTTCGATTTCGTTTGGGTGTTCGAGAATCTTGGTGGAAACCCCATTGTCTTGAGATTTTTTTGAAGCTGGTTGCTAGGGTTTTCGTTCAGAGTTTTTGAATTGAATTTAAACAGAGAAGACGACCCAGGGTTCATCATTGTTTCTGGGTTTTCTCGGATTGTTGAGACGAGTTTGTGGTTACATTTTGAGTTAAATTAGAAGAAGTTCGGGTTGAGTTTGGGTTCGCAACTGGAGGTCGAAGTCGAAGAACACCAGCTACGAATTCGAAGAACTTCGTGGACTGAGTCGAGTCGATTCGAGCAGTTGGTAAATTGTAGAACAGAGCTTCAGATTTTCTCTAAGTACAGGTTTGATTCCTTGATTTTAAAACTTGAGTTTCAACTGAACATCGACTCCATCGTTCTTAGTTAATTGAGTTGAATCAGTGAAGTCGACTTGCGTCGCGTATTTCTTGATTAACTGATTGGTACGACTGAGTTTCTGATTCTCTAAGCTTGAATCTTCTGATTTTTTTATTACTGAACCAAGTTTTTGAATTGAGTTGAATCAGTTAACTCTTGAGGACATCAGATTGTTTTTTTTGATGAGTTTTTTCCGAGTTAGCTGTTGTTTTGTGACCTCTGTGATGAAATATTCAGCGGCTTGGCAGAAATTGTTTCTACCATGTTTTTGGTTCTAGTTGCTGGTCATTACTCTTAAAGTTTAGAGTTCTGGCTGGAAATTTTATCTTTATATTGTTGACTGAGGAATGTATGAAGTTGAAATTTCAGTTGCTGAAGTTCTTGCCAAGTTCTTGAGTTCTGGGATCTTGAAGGGTCTAAGCTAGTCGGTTTTCTTAATCTATTTATCACCTGTAGCTGCTGAGACTTGTGGGTAGACTGTTCCTAGGAGTTAGAGGCTAAAACAAATCTAGGTTCATATGAACTAGAAAGGTGCTGCCGATCTTGACCGCTAGTATCTAGGAAAATTCTAAGCAATCTTTGGAATTATTGCTGTGAGTTTGAAGTTTGGCTATAAATTGAATTGGTTCTGTTTGAGTTTTGTTTATTGAAGCTACAAGTTGTGAAGTTCTAGCAATGAACAGATGATAGTGTAGGCTGTTTTTGATCAGTTTTCAGCAAACTTTGACAGCATTTTTTGCACTGCTTTGAAACTGCAACTTTCTGCGCATTTGGACAAGCAGTTGAGCTGCTGTAATTGAAGTCCAGGAGATTTTAGTGGATCCATTTTAGAACCCAGAAGCTGCTAGTTGTTGCTGCACTCTTCTGAGCTGCATTTTCCGCAGCAACTGAGAATAGTATTTGCAGTAGTTGAGTACACTGTTTGCACCAGTTAATTGCAGGTTTGACCAGCTTTGAGATGAAGTTTTGAGCTACAGTATGGGACACATTGAAGTTGGATTTAATTGGTTTTGGAGACCAAAGCTAAACTGAAGTAAGAATTTCAGTAAAGCTTCAGTTTGAACGTTCAATTCCAGAAGTGTATCCAGAAAGGTTCCAAAAGGGCTGTACATCATTGATTTGGTTCTTGTATAGCTTCAGTTGCAGGACTTGGCTGAATGGTTTAAGAGTGAGGGAACACTGCATAATTGTTTTGCTCATATGATTTCCAACACCTGCAACTTTGTCAGTTATTGTGAGGCTGTTCGGATTTACAAATAGTGCCCAATTTTGCAAATCTGACCACTTTTACCGATAGCCAATTCTTGCGAATATGACCAAAATTTGAAAAATCGTCTAATTTTGTAGTTCTTCTCTTTTCTTTCTTTCCAATTTGTAGTAACTAAAACTCTCAACTAGATTAACTTAATATTAGTTCATATTGGGTTCAATTCTAGTTCCATTGTTTGCTTTATTTTTTTGTGCCATTTCTTTCGTGCTTTTCTCTTTATTTTCGTTGTGAATTGTTTGGCTCAAGTCCGTTAGTTTTTAATTGTTCTTTCATTGGTGTCACATACATTCCATTCCGAACCGATACTTGATTGCCTACTTGGATTGATTTGAGAACGTTGGTTGTGAAGAGAACTTTTAGATACCCTTGTGTGGAAAAAAGGCTAGAGCGGTGAGTTCAATTGAGCGAGGTCACAAAAGCCTTTGACCTTTGAGTGTAAACACGAGTGTGGAGTGACATATATATATTGAGTGATACACTACGGGAGTGAATTGTGAGGTCCTATTTTTTTTGACTAACCAACTTTCTTGCTTTAAGTTTTCTTTTGTAGGTACAAGGAGTCATAAGGGAGGTATGGATGGTTATGTGGGTTCTTATTATGAAACTAATTGTGCTTCTCCAAGTGTTGAAATCTTTTATGATGAAAGTGGGAGAAAGATAAATATGAGGCATTATGTAGAGAATATAGAAGGCTACGAGGGTTGTTTGGTTGCTATAAGTAATCATTATGCGACCAACTTTATTGCTTCTTCCTTTGTTGAATGGTTGGGACTGAGTTGTATTCTAAGGGAGTCGCCTTATGAATGAATTGGTGGATAAAGGAGTGATGGTTACTATAACCAAAGGAGACTTTAAAGAAGTGGTTTGGTGTGATGTATACCCTATGAAGTATTGCCATGTACGATTGGGAAAACCTTTGTTTCTTGACCATAATCTTCCAATTGATGTAAAATGGAATAGGTATGTAGTTGATCTAAATGGAAGGGGCGAATTCATTCATTCCTAATTACTTTGAGGATAAGTTGGTGGCGAGGCAAGATATTGGATTTGGAGTTTGTAATGCAAATCAATTCACAGGTCCTTCTCCTAGTCCAAATGGAGATTATGATGCTTATACTATGCCAAGCCAAGTTGTGTCTTTTGATGCTTGTTACAATGCACCATACACTTATCCACCACCCCACTACCAACACCAACACCAATCCCCAACCACATTTCAACCACCACAAGTACATCAACAACAACCTTATCAAACTTCACCACAACCTAGACCACCACCAAATTTAGCTTCACAACATATGCCTCAAGCACCGCCAAAGAGGGACAATCTCCCTCCTCCACTACCCATACCACCTCAAGAGCCTCAAATGATTAACAACCCACTTTTTCAACATGATCATGACACCACATTGAGTGAATTGGACGACATCCAACAAGTTTCTAATGGAGAATATAGGAGGAAAGAAGATATGTTGGTGAGAAAGGCTTTGTCTACTTGTATGGAGGAAGAAGTGGAAAATACACAAAGGCATAATATCTTTTACACTAGATGTTTGATTTTGGATAGGATGTGCACTTTGGTAGTTGATGGAGCAAGTTGTGACAATTTGGTGAGTGCTACCTTAGTGAAAGAGTTAAAGTTGGAAACTTTCAATCATCCTAGACCTTGTAAGTTGCAATGGTTGAATGCTTGTGGCGAACTTAAAGTGAACCAAGTAGTGAAGATTCCTTTCATGATTGGGGATTACAAGGATGAAGTAATTTGTGGGGTTGTGCCATTACATGCTTGCCATATCATCCTTGGGAGACCTTGGTTGTATGATAGAGATGTTTTGCATAAAGGAAGGAAGAATCACTATTCTCTTAAGTGGAAAGGCAAGTTGGTGACACTTGAACCATTGGAACCAAGTGAAGTCTTGAAAGAGAAAATGAGTTTGAGAACATGCTTGAAAAATGCAAAGAGAAAAAGCAAGGATGAGAGACAAAAGAACGAGAGAAGTGGGAGAGAGAAAAGTGACAACTCTAGAGTGGAAAAAGGAGAGGAAATGTGGAGTGAAGCGAGTGAGTTGTCACAATAAAAGAGTAAAGAGCTTGAAAAGAAAATGAGAGAAAAGAAAGAGGGAAAACAAAAAGAGAGTGAGGATTTTCCTTATTCTAGTGGCATTGACTTTTCTTCTTTCTCTAGTTGTTTTGTATCATGTGTAGGGACTTTTGGAAAGGAGCCATCAAGTGAAGATCAAGCTACCTTTTCAAGAGAACTTTTGAAATTAAATGAGAAAGTGCAAGGTAAAGAATATACTTTAGACGAGCTTCAAGGTAAAATAGCTTATCCTTCTACTCTTGCTAGTTTAGCCGATTGCGGTGACACTTTGAGTTTGAAAGATAGCTATGACATTGATGAGTTTGATATTTCTTTATCTTGTGATGTAAAAGATAATGGTGACTTGCAACTAGTTAAGAGTTCTTGTGTATTGTTGGATGCTTCTAGCTCTTTGTGTAACAACTCTTTAGCTAGTGATGTGAGTGATGTTGAGTCTTACGATAGTCCACCTATGATTATGTAAAGTTAATTATGACTGTGTTTCGAGGCCCTGAAAGCCTCCGTTAATCTCACCTCGATGTGCGTGCGCATCCCGGGCGCATAGCCGGGAAGCCTTTATGTGAAAACATAAAGAGTTGAATTTATGATAATTAATTGAATAAAGTTGACTTTGGTCAATATTTTTGGTAAACGGACCTAGACCCGTGAATTGGCGGTCCCGGGAGGTCTGTAGGAAAATATGGGACTTGAGCGTATGCCTGGAATCAAATTCCAAGGACCCAAGCCCGAGAAATGAATTTTTAAAGAAAAATATTTTCTGAAAATAATAAAGGCTTATGAAAATGAACCTTAATGTGAAACCTGTGCTGTCGGGCCCGTATTATGGTTTCGAAGCCCGGAACAGGTTCAATATGTGTTATTTAAGTTATCTGTGAAATTTGGTAAGAAACAAGCTTGATTTGACGGGTCTCGGATCAAAATGGGAAATTTAGAGTTAATGAAGTTTTGAGAAATCTCATAGAATTTGAAATTTGGTTTGGAATGTGATTTTATGTTCCCGAGGTCCGAATGAAATTCCGAGACCGGGGATAGTTCCTTTATGTCATTCATGACTTGTCTGCAAAATTTGGGGTCGTTCCGAGTAGTATAGGTCATTTCGGCGCGTTGTCATAGAAATCAAGAACTTAGAAATCGTTAAGTTTGATCCTAGGGGTTTTGAGGGGTGATTATTAGATTTAGCGTTGTTTTGGGCGTTCCGAAGGCTAGAGCGAGTCCGTATTATTAGTTAGGACTTGTTGGTATATTTGGACGGGGGCTCGGGTGGGCCCAGGTGCCTCCCGGATACCCCACGAGGCAAAAAACCAGCTAACGATGCAACTGGTGCACCTGATCTGGTGTGACCGCAGTTGCGGTTGCCCAGCCGCAGGTGCGGGACCGCTCCTGCAGTCCCAGCCTCGCAGGTGCATAGGTTCCGCAGGTGCGGTTCCTCTTCCGCAGAAGCGGAACCGCAGGTGCGGTCTCCAGCTCTGCAGTTGCGACCTCCGCAGGTGCGAGACCGCAGGTTCGGTCCTCGAGCCGCAGGTGCGGAACCCCTGTAGGTCAGGCAGTGAAATTTCATTTAAAACACGGGATTGAGTCATTTCTTCCATTTTTCCATCTTCTTCCTTGTGTTATTTGAGAGCTTCCAAGAGAGTCTTCAACCTAGTACGTGAGGTAAGTAAATTCCCTATTTAGCATTAGTTTCAAACATTAATTCCTAGTTAAATTCCCTACTAAATTATCTAAAATCATAGAGTTAGGTAGTAATTTTAGGGTTCTCGAGAATTTAGTGATTTTTCCATATTAGGCCATGAATTCAAGTAGAAATCACACCTTAATGATCCTTAGGCTATGGGTGAGTGATCCCTTCGAGAATTTTGGAATTTGAACATGCGGGACCGGGGTTGAAATTTTGGAATTCTTCAAGAATAGCGATTTTATTGAATAGCTAAGATAACTTCCCGCATTGTGCATGTATTGATATTGTTGTATACCCTTTTGGCTAGTTGCGAGTCCTCGAGTGTAGAGTTCGGAGTTTCGGGCGCAATTGTGGTCCGAGGGGTAGATTCGACACGAGGTGAGTCTCCTTTCTAACCTTGTAAGAGGGAATTGTCCCTATAGGTGATGTATATGCTATGTGTAAATTGTTTGGGGGCTACGTACGCGCCAAGTGACGAGAGTCCGTACGTAGCGGCTATTATTACTATGTCCGGGTAGTTAGGCCCACATCATGTCTTATATGCCTCCTCGTAATGCCTTATATGCCTTACATGCTTCCTCGTAATGCCTTATAGGCTTCCTTGAAATGCTTTATATGATTCATTGTGACACCATATGTACTATGAGATCATGTTTGGTATAGTATTGTTCCTCTGAGGCTTTATGGGAATTGTTGAAAGGGAAGGAATTTGTTATGAAAAAAAATAATTGTGATATATATGGGATCGGGCCGTATGCCACGGCAGTGTTGAGAAGTATTTGAGATATATATGGGATCGGGCCGTACGCCACGACATTGTTGAGGAGTATTTGTGATATATATGGGATCGGGCCGTACGCCACGGCAGTGTTGAGAAATACTTGAAATACATATGGGATCGGGCCGTACGCCACGACGAGTTTAGAAGGTACCTTATAGGAGTGGGCCGTACGCCACGGCGGAACTAAGACTTGGTGATTATTGTTTCGTCTCGGTGGTTTTACCCTTGAAAGTGTATTATTGTTTAATTCAGTAGTTGTTTGGATTTCTGCTCTCGATATGTACTTGTTGCTTATTTCCTGACATGCCTACTGTATTTCATTATATTCTATCGTATGTTATTACTGTTGGA
>MDKH01206488.1:0-22066 GCA_005239495.1 Nicotiana undulata
GGATATTGTCACTGATATACTCGGTTATTCCTGAAATATTCATTATTCAAACTGTGATTTACAGAGGTTGGGTTCGTCACTACCTCCTCAGACCGTAGGTTGTTTTTGTTACTTACTTGCACATTGTGTGTGCAGATCCAGGTGCACCGAGATTTGACGTGGAGCGGTGATAGCAGCTATTCTCTCAGAGCCGACGAGGTAGAAGCTGGCGTTCGTTATCCCGTCTCTCTTTTCCCTATTCTTCCCTTCTGTATTAGAAATTTGAGACTTAAAACTTCAGTATTATTATTCTCAGTTGTATTGATGTTAGTAGCTCATGACTGCGTGACTCCAGATCCTAGGTTGATTGTTGGATCTTATTTCTTTTGTTAGACTATTTTAAATGATTAAAAAATGTTCGTATTTCAATGAATTTAGCCAATGATGAGTAAATTTCTCTAGTAAATGAATTGAGTATTGTTGTAACGGTTGGCTAGCCTGGTTCCACGACAAGCGCCATCACAACCCGGAAACGTGTCGTGACAATAAACGTCTTAAACTATAAAGCATTTGATAACATACATCCTCTGACATACATTCAACCAAGTTGTTGTCACAGTGCAACAATCCTATTCTTTCCACAGATTCTCTAAATGTGGCGCAACATATCTCTTTTACTCTCAGAAGATCTTCATATGATTTTGGTGCTCTCACATTCGTTAGTAATAATCTAAGGTAATATCTTTCTCCTTCTGTTGGATGACATGTTACAACACTGCCGATAACATGACCTCGTTGTCATCGAGTCCACATTTTATAGGTAGATGACCGTACGAAGTATTGTGGAAAATCTTTATACAACAACTTAAGTTCTTTAGCATCTTTGTTTGTTTCATTCATTAAAAAAAAATTTAAGCATTGTTTCTTAATCATAGGATTTTTCAGGATACTGTCTATTGTGTCAGTTTTTTTAAAAGAGACAAATTATAATCCATCAAGATGTAACTGGAGGTGATAAAAACTTGGAGTTATTTTGTTGATAGCAAATGAAAATAAACGTCACATAGCTTCTGGAGGTGACACCCATCTAGCAGATAGATACTCTTTTATCTCATCTATTTGTATATTTGTGTTATCTTCGTGTAAGCCAAATGAAATCTTATCATTCCCTTTACAAATATATTTATATATATATTTCACCACTTTAATATCGGAGCAAACCTCCACATTTATATGACAATTATATTTACACAACAGATAAAGATTATAAGGAACAACCCATAAGTTATCAAGAAATTATTTTCTAACTTTTACAGATTTACCAGTGTTTCTTCTTCTATAAATTGAATATGAGTTCTTTCCTTTTGTTGTATCATCAACGAAGCTCTTGGGGTACTTAAATTTTCACTCATTTCTTTTCATACATGAATTCGTAGGATTTAAATGACCACAAGGCCCATGCATCATGTGTTTAATAACAAGCTTATGTAAGTAAGAGTTTGTATCAGGATCGGGCAGCTCAGCACAGACAAATTTATCATAAGCCTCGTGCGTTAATAATTTATAGTTATCAGTAAGTATAATAAGAAAATGAGCATGTGGAAGACCGCGTTTTTTAAATTCTATAGTGTACATATAAGTTGCAACTTTTCCAAATATGTTTCTTTTTAATATATCTGTCTTCATCTATTCTACCTTTGCTTTGAACACTCGACTAATTAAATCAGGCCTATTTTGAGTTTCGTCTGTTGGGAGCAAATGTTTCTTAATTTCGGGCCAAGAGGGATTACATGTCATGGTCAAAAATATATCAGGTTTTCGAAAATGTTGCACTAACGCAATAACATCCATGTAACGCTGGCGCATATCTCTCGAACCACCCTTAAATTTTGTCGGAAGAAAATTCTAGAATTCTATCTTAGAAGCTTCTCTTTCGCCAAGCCTTAGGATATCCAAAAGTCCTTGTAGTACATCAATCCGAAACAAATCTTTGTTAAATGACGCAAAATCTAGCCTCTGAGTTTCTATTTTTATGAATTCATCAACTGAGTATTGTTGAAATAATCTTCCAGTAGTATTCACGACAAGAAACATTATTTCTTTTCCATTTCCCTTTTTGTAAAACATCATCTTCCATATCAAGTAGTCCATCAGTTGAAGACATGTTAGAAACGCTCGGAAGCTGCTCAGTTTCATAGTAGGCTCTCTTTCTCAATTTATAGTGAGGTTGTGCGATTTTTGGAATACCGCAATGCCATCCATTTTGACCATAAGGAAATAAAAGTGGATACTACAAAGGATCATAGCAATCATAGCAGTAATTTACTAACTGCTTTTGTTACTGTGAGTATAAATTCGGATATGGGGTGCAGAGCTATTATTGTTCGTTTCTTGTTCTAGCCATAATGCTTCTACTTCTGACACAGTAGGCAAGTTGTATATTCGTTGATCTAAGATGGAGCCGCATCTCAATGCAATATAAAAATTTGATAATTCTGGGATATGTATTAGAGATTTCAAGAAGAGACAATAAGGATTTATCTTCTATATCCAATAGCTTCTCAACAACCGACTGTCGAAGCATATCCGAGGGAGCCATTCAATTCAATATTTCTGTGTTCTCATCATAAAAATACAACTGTAAATTTCTTGGTTGACGATTTGTTGGAATCAAATCAATTATGAAGTGATACATTTGACCTTGTACTTTAAATGTATAAATTTTGTGATTTATTTTTGCTAGTGCTTTGTCGTAGTTCACTCCAAGTGAAGTAAATGCAAACATATTGTTGTATAGTCTAAGGTAGGTACAGAAGTGTTCAGATTCTTCAGTATTGCCTAAATATAGATTCAAGAGCTCATTAGTCATTTCATGTGACATCAATTTAACTGAACCATTTCTACAACAAAATGCAGGTGTTTCATATTCATACCTTTTTGCTCCACAATATTTACAGTTCGTACAAATTTAAAATGGTCGCATCAATGGGTAGTTCTCTAATGTTCCAGTTCAAGCCTATTATTTCTGATTTATAACCTGTGTAAATTTGTTGTAACAATATATCCTATTAGTCTTGGGAAGAGAACAGTAATAAATGTTGTGATAAGATTAAAGCGCGACAAACCTTTATTTGTGACGACAGATGTCTCGATATGGTATTGTTCATAGGATGCACCAGAGGTCGAGCCTAATATACAAATAATTCATATTAATATACTAAAAGGGAGTAAAATCAAACTGAAACAACATATTTTCATGCACTTACCATGTTAAAAAACGGAGAAGTGATTAGTAATATTTTTTCTCTGTCACAACCAGCTATTGGCCCGGCAACGAAAAATATACTGGCTAACATCCGAATCCAAATATGTTAGCATGAGTAAATTGTATTTAAGTATAATCACAAAACAGAACACATACATACATGCATATATCTATGTCTACAAATAGTGTGTGTGTGTGTAAATGGGTCTTTTTCTGGAATAAATCATTTTTTGCTTCTAACTTGTCGGAGTAAGACATGGTGGCTCAACAATTGTTAGAGTTTTTGGTGTAGGTAATTCAAACCCACTAGCTTCTTTGGCATATTCAAGCAGGACACTTTGACTCTTTTTTAGTTCAAGATTTTTTAATCGTCGTTGCGCTAAAAGCAACTCTCTTTTATCAACCGACAATTGTTTGTACAGATCACGTCTCATACAGTTAATTTTACAAACTGTTTTTGCCGAGTATTGCTTCTTTTTCTGCGGGTAGCAAGATGATACCAAAGATTTTTTATCGGTCGACATCTGCAATTCTAGCAATCTATAAAAGTCCAACAGAGATAAAAAATTCTATCACTACAATATTTATTCATCACTAAAAATATGACACTTTACACCATAAATGAATAAAGAAAAAAGATAACAGATAGCTTGAACAAACCACAAAATCATTGACCTATTAACAATTATGTCAAGGCTTTATGTTCATAAAGTTCCATAATTCACAGAATGTGACATAAAAAATCAGGTAACAGACAAATCATAGTTGAAGTGTCAAATAAAGTACTTTACTATGTTTGTAGTATGTGCTTTTGATAAATGGAACTTACTCAAATATACTGGTATGCCAGCAATACAGCTCCACTAAATTCATTCAGTGAGGTTTGAGGCGCACATGCTACATCTTCGCACCACCTACTAAACTTAAAAAATATGGTATATTGCAATTTAACAGGCTGTTATGACTTATGAATTGCTTTCTGTTCTATCCCAAAATCAAAGAAAAACATTTTTATAGGGGTTCAATTAATAAAACAAAACTTTGAGACATGCTCCTCTCTGACAATGTATATTTTGAGAATGCAAATACTTAAATCAATTATCACTTGTATATCACAACCTTAAAATCATAATATTGATCATTCATACAAATGCAAAAATATCCTTGGTAATACTCAATATAGATTATTAACTGTCTAATATGTTGCAAATAAAAATTGTGGTCTTCAGCTCTTTCTTTTGTTTCCAAATTTTGTTTGCAGTCTCCATTCCTAAGCAGGTATTATGGAAAGACTCACAAAGTTTTCTGAATGATGCATCAAAATACAAGCGACTATATTCTCAAAATGTGTACCTTTATTACCAAGAAACAAAGGCAGAAATCAAAAAAAGAATCGAAAAAACTTACTATATCACAAAATACAATAGACCCACACCTTGTTCTCAAACTAACCAATTGCACAAGTTTTATTCTTTTCAGTCGTCATTTTCTTAGGGTGGTTACCACTTACTTTTCCTAAATTTTTTATTATTGATAGATAATCACAACTGCCTAGCTACCTTTTTCCTAGGAATAACTCTCATTATGGCTAAGGGATTGTAGTAACCATATCCAAGTAAGATACAAAACTAACTTATTAATTAGTTTTTAGTTTAGCCAATCTAAAGTTTCTAGTTTATATGCAAATTTTAAAAAATTTGTCCCTGGCTTATAAATGTGATAACAAAAGGAAAGAAAAAGCAATCCTAAACTATTTAGGCTACTAAACACATTAACTCGTTTTTTAAAAATTAAAAAGATGGAATACAACATAGGTCTGTTTCTAAGTAGAACTCCTTCGACGCGAAGAGTGGCTACTGGTATTATATTTTTTTATCTTTCATTCCAACCTTTGGCAGAAACCTCCTCATGTTATTAACATTACAGGTCGTAGACTGAAAAATCTGTTCGGCAGCCCGGCCAGAAAAAAGGAAAAGAAAGCATTCCCCCAATTTCATCCATCAAAACCCTAACTCAAAAATTTAGGGATCTTGTGTGAGTTGAAACAAATTGGAACAAAAAAGGAGAAACAACACGTAGAGAACAACAAAATTGATATTAAGGAGTAAAAAATGTAGTTCAAACAACACAAATCACAGGTACAAACACAACTCACAGGCCAACAAATGCCAAAACCAAAGAGAATGGATTAAAAGCTAATTGCGAGAGAGATAAAGAAACCAAGGAGTAAAGCTAATACAAAACAATAATCGAGCAAAATAACCTTGAATCAAACTCAAATCTGAATTTCAGAAAGAAAGTTTTACTTGATTTCGAATGGTAGATCGTTTCTCCGCTGCTTTTTCTTGTGTTTCTTTAGGCTTAAACAAAAGAACTCTATTCAACTCCTACTTCACCAAGGAAAACACTAAGAAGAAAATATTGTGAAAATATAGTAACAACATAAACAGAATACCTAGAGGGAAAAGCACAGAAGAATAGCGTGTCGCAAATCCTTGAATTTTGACTCTTAAAATTAAGTCTTCAACTATCTTTTTACCTAATTAATTCTTAATCAGCTCTTCAAAAGTGTGTAAAGCATTTTTTATGACTCGAAACTAATATATAACCTTCACATAACCTTAACCTGCAAGGCTGCATCTATAAGTACCGAACATTAAACTGATAACATCAATCTCGGAACAACTAAAATCAACCAAACTATTATCAAAGAATGCGAGTAAGAACGGGAAAACAAATTTAGGGCTTTTTCAATTGGATTTACCACTCTTAACCACAGAACTTAAGAGGGTCACTCCAATGTTATAAAGCCTACTCTGTTATGCTCTCATCTCGTGTATAGGCATCTCAAATTAGAAATAAGCTTTGGGTGAGTACGTTCTCTAAGTAGAAGATTAGTTGAATTTTAGGCTTAGCGACGGGAACAAGCCAAAGAAATTAGATTTAAGCTTCAAATTTACAACTCAAAATTAGGTAAAGCATATAGATTTCCTAAGTAAAAAATTACGTAAAACATATAAAAACAAGGATACCCAGCAACACAGACAAATTGCAGGAATTTTAAATCTTTTTTGGAATAAATAACCGATACAATAAAATATAAAACAAAAAAAAACAAAAAAGAACAGTCGAAAGTGTAAACTAACCAATTCAGCTGTGGAAACCAATCCAGTTACAAAATTTCTTAATCTATGAATTTCCTTATTGAACCAGGTTTCCTACGCAAAGGCCTTCAATTAATCTGAATATGAAAGAGGATGTACAAAGCGAGATGGAAGCAGATTAACCATTGTAAGATTAGAAAGAAATCTGAAGGAGAAAGAAATTGATCGCTGAAACAGAGAAATAAAGAGGATGAACAGAAGGAGGTAAGCGTTGGAAGATGGAGTTCTTATAACGCACCTCCCGTCAAAGCTATTCTACACGTGTTAACTGTTAGCAAAATTATCGAAAAGACTAAAATAGCCCTTGGGAAGCAGGCATGACAACCCTTACATGCTTCAAAGCGGCTTCAATATATGAGTAATAAAATATAAAACAAAAATAAAGAACAGCCGGAAGTGTAAACTAACCAATTCAGCTATGAAAACCAATCTAGTCACAGAATTTCTTAATCTATCGATTTCCTTATTGAACCAGGTTTCCTACGCTAAGGCCTTCAATTAATCTGAATATGAAAGAGGATGTACAAAGCGAGACGGAAGCAGATTAATCACTATAAGATTAGAAAGAAATCTGAAGGAGAAAGAAATTGATCGCTGAAACAGAGAAATAAAGAGGATGAACAGAAGGAGGTAAGCACTGGCAGATGGAGTTCTTATAATGCACCACCCGTCAAAGCTATTCTACACGTGTTAACTGTTAGCAAAATTATCTAAAAGACTAAAATAGCCCTTGGGAAACAGACATGACAACCCTGACCTGCTTCCAAACGGCTTCTATATATGAAAATACACTTGTAAATTATTGTGTAAATATTTTAATACACTTCTACAATATTATTTTATCAGTGTCTAATATTTAAAATGCAAAACAAAAATTTTTATATCTGTTAGACCTCCAAATATTATAAAAGAATGTAGGGTGATACAATCCTAACCTCAACTTGAAGACTTTAATATTGTTTACCCTAAAATTTTGATAACAATTAAACTTATATTGTGATTTTAAGGATATGTGATTTCACCCAATACCAATTAATAAGCGAGAAAGTTAATGACTGAATTTAACTATAAATAAAATCAAACCAGTATGCAAGAAGAGCCTCGACCTCGTTAAGATATATTCTCGAGGTTATAGTAGTAAAAGAACGATTAAGATAGAATAATACCGATGAACAGTAAGTAGAGCACGAAAGAAATGATTGTATAACTTTTTCTCAGTGAACAATGATACTTACAAATGACTGGAATTCCTCTTTATGTAGTAGAGGAATCCTAATTATGGTATACTTTTAATTACATAAGGAAATCGTATAAACAACTGATTAACCGCTACTAATCTAATCCATACCGAGATTCACGCCATGATCCTCGACCAATCACGGATATTTCGCACTTTCCGTTACTAAGCTATCCCGATATTACTCGAAGTTTATATCTTCTGGCCTCGATTAATACCGACCTCGATCTAGAAAGAGGCTCCGGTTTTGGACTCAATGTCTCAGCCCTTCAATGCAACATCCCAGTCTCGATCAAATAGTAAAATCGGATAGCCCCAATTTCTATCGTATACAGATAGTCCCCTCGTTTCTTGGAATATAATAATAAGAAACAAACTGAGCCTTTTTCCCTGACCTTTATAGACAATGATGTCATCCTCGTGATGTAAGCGGTGGAGGTGACCGAAACGTCCCGTTGGTTCGGTTCCCCAAATCAATAATGAGCATTAGTTGGCTGTCGTCCACTAGTGTTGTCGAACTCTCACCGTAAATCCATAAATAGTGTTTCTTCTCGTTGAATAACACTTTACTTCCATCTTTATCTGTTCATTTAAGATTTCATCTCTCTCAAGCTCTTCTCTTTCATCACTCCTTAGGACATCTCCGCTAGTTTCGGACCACCAAACTTTCTACCTTCCTCTTTCTTCAACCCGTATAATGGCAAAAACCCATAAAACTGTTACACAAAAGGAAAAAGCTTCATGTTCTTCTTCAAGGCCGGCTGGTGATAAAACGCTGGCGAAACTGCTCCCTGGGGAGTATGTTCCTGGAACGTGTGTTCTTAAGTCTGACTTCAAAGTCAAGAATCCTTCATCGGACCCTGGCCGATATGAACACGTATCGAGGAATATCTTCTTGATAACGGTGGGATATCAGAAGGGATTGCAACTAGGGGGGGACTATGTTGTAGAGATCCCTTCTCTTGAAGAAAGCATTACAACCCATGTGGAAGGTTATCTAAGTGTTTACACTTATCCTTTCACGTTGGGCCCCCTCGATCCAGTTATCATAGATTTCTGCAAGAAATACCAAGTGAACCTTGGCCAAATTCACCCTTCTTTCTGGAGCATTGTGATCATGCTCTGGTTTTTCATCGTCAAAGTCGAGGGGCTATTTTTCACCCTCAAACACCTCATCAGGTTATACAACATTCGAATCTTTCAAGGGTTGATCAAAATGCAACGTCGGGCGACCAAAGTGTTGTTCTTGATTATCGACGAGGATAAGGATCAGGGGTGGATAGGTTGGCTTGTTCGGGTGAGGACTTGTGACCTTATCCCGGAGGTGAAAATTCCATTTCCCGAGAAATGGAACCCGAAGTGTAAGTAACACTTTACTCGTTCCATGTTTCCATTATTTGCTTCATTTAACATCTTCCTTTGTCATGCAGCAATTGCTTGGATGCCTCGAGTAGTTCCTGACCTCGAGGAATGGGTTCGTAAGCTGGCTTCGATTTCCTTATATGCTGAGTGTTGTTGGCACGACTTGGCAAAAGTTAAATGGGAATCAAGAACCGTGGTAAGTTCCTCGTTTTTCATACCTAACGCATTGACTGAACTTTTTTTTATTCACTTAGTCTTTTCTTGTGCAGGCGTGAACAAGGATGCATTCTTGAGGCCTCCAAGTAGCGAAGAAGAGGCTATGGACACGGGTCCGAAGCAGGGGAAAGATAATAAGAGGAAGAGGGTCTAGACACCCGAGGAACCTAAACCCAAAAAGGCAGAAGCTTGAAGATCCAGGAGGAATGTTATAACTCTTACCATAGAGTAAGAACAAGGCTGAGGGAAGAAGAAGAATAAGAAAATAGGGGCGGTGACTCGGCACTGGTGACTCGAGTAAGGAAGGCTGCCGAAACTGCCAAGTATTCTAAGTCGGGGGCAGTTATCGAGACCCTGCCTCGTGTTGAGGAGGATTTAAAGAAAGATTCGGGGAAAGTCCCTGAATCATCTAAGGTCGAGGTTATCCCACGCCCAACAACAAACATACCAGAGGGGGCTAGTTCCGATACCCCCCAGAGATGAACAGAGCGCCCCAAGCGACTTGCTTGGGGCACTAACGGCAGGTCACTCACCCTCTCTACCGGCCATTTTCGAGGAGGCCATAAGGGATGTTCGGGCCATAAGGGCTTCTGAAATAGGCGGAGTCCCCGGTGAGGATGATCCCTTTCGGGATTGCTTTACCGGGGTTGATGATTCCTCTGATCTTAACAACGCATCCAACCTCTTAAAAGAGGCCCAACGCCTTCTGAGTAGGGTAAGTGTTAATTTTGTTGATGTAGTTTTCTTTAACTTTTCCTTCTTTCTGTCTAACTTCTATCTTCTCTCATACAGGCTTTCTCTAAGTCCCGGGCCGACTTAAGCCAATGTGAAGCCAATCTCCAAAGGATTTTGGAGGAGAGAAATTCCCTCAAGCTCCTCTTTGGGAAAAAAAATGAGGAGATCAGGGACCTCCGAGCTGACTTGTCTAGGGCCCGTAAGGAGGAAATCGAGTTAATCGAGCATGTAACAATTCTTTTGAAAAAATACAAGCTTTTATCCAAGGGTGTAAGCTAACGTTTTGATGTCACAGTTGCAGCAAAACATTTAGAAAATCAAGCAATTCCAAGAGGAGGTCGATCAAGCTAAACTTGACTACCATAGGTGGAAGGAAGGCAGGGACCGCTTTGCAGCCCCCTTGGATCAATTGTCATCGGCCGAAGTCCAACTTTGAAATTCTAGGGAGAAGTGCTCGGTTCAGGCCAAGAGGATCGAGGAACTCGTGGTTGTACTTGCTAAGGCCCAAACTGAGGTCGAAAAGGCAAAGGCCTAAGCTGAAAAGTCGGTAGCCATATATCTGTCCGATGCCGAGGCTGCCCAAGAACAACTAAAGAAGGCCACCGATCGAGTACAATGGACTGCTGAGCTGGCCAAGTGCCAATCTCGGAGAGAGACCCTCGAAGAGATTCATGCCTGAGTTTTCGACTTTTCTGAGGAGATAGCTTAGGAAAATATGCATGAAGTCGGGCTATTGGCCTCTTCCGACGATGACGATGAAGACGAAGGTAGAAAGAGCGGGTTTGATAATGGTGAGGGTCCCAAGGAGGAAGCTGCCCCCGAGGAAGGAGTCACTCCCGAGCATAGCTAGGGCTCTTGTAATTGTTTTCCTTTTCTTTTGTGCAGGACCCTTGTCGGTCCTTTGTAAATATCCTTGTTCAAATATATATATATAAAAATAAATTAATTTCGTCTCAGTTCTTGCCTTTTGATAATTTCAAACCTGTGTTGTGCCTTATAAAATTTTAGCATACTTTATGCCTTGTTTTAGGCTTCGATTTTAGGCAACTTGGTTGAGGCCACACTAATATTGTTTTAATTTTCGAGTGAGTGTTTGCTCAAACTCAAAGTAATAGAACCCTTAGGTTTGCATTGAGTGAAAACGGATTCTCGAACTCTAGTCGAATGAGTTTTTACTCGAACTCGAAGTAGTGAAACCCTTAGGTTTGAATTGAGTGAGAACGTATTCTTGAACTCCAAAATGTAATGGCCCCTAGGCTCTTTGAATTGGGCCGATATGGCCTCAGAAGGATGGGTTTTTTCACTTTTTTGGCTCATAGACTTTATAAGAATATTTTTATGCTTTAACATGAATTTTTTACCCATTGGGTTTTTTAGGGTTTAATATTGATCGAAACATAGCTCAAATTTGTATTTAAACAATTCGATACCTCTTAAGGTTTTTTGACGGCTGATATTATCGAAGCCCTTTGATTATTTTTCCGAGGATAGCCTTTTTAAACCGTTTTTCATAGAACTTGAAGGCCTGCTTTTATTGCGGATTCGGACATCTCTGAGCCGCGCTAGTTTGGCCGTAGCCTTTGGGTATGCCTCTTAGACTTATTTCCCTAATAACACTTCGAATTTTTTCAAAGCTTCAGTCCCCGAGAAAGGTGTACTTGGCCTATAAATCGAGGGTTGCCTTTTTGAGGTCTTACGCTTTTGAAGTTAGATAGTTCGAACATGTTGGTTTTTGACGGCAGTCCCCGAGTATGGGGTTGATCGTATAAGTGTTGTTGTACTTGGCCCTTGAGCCAGTTTTCACAAGAAATCATAAGTATGGAGCTTGTAAATTAGAAATTTTCATTAAGGCACGGGATATCTGGTAAGGAAAAGTACTTCTTTAAATAGTTCATACATGAGTACATGTTTTGCCATTAGAGCTCGACTAATCTATACGGACACGGTTCATTCGACCGTTTGGCCCATTACAAAGTTTTCCTATCGAGACCCCTTTGACACAAAGCATTTTCTTTGAAAATATAACATCCAATGGTGATGCAAGAAACCTCGTATGCTCTAAGTCAGCATGAACAATAGTTGCCTCGTTAAAAACCTTGCCAGAAAAACCCATTTTAGATAAAAACTGACCGAAGGGAAAAAGAGTGCAACACATGCTTTAAGGTCCTAATATCTTCTTGCTTAATGAGAACTTCGATACCTTCGCTCGAACACCTGAAAATAAGTTAGTGAAAAATGTAAATGAAAAAGGAGAAGGTCATACTATATACGGTCAAAATTGGGGAATCCAATTTTAAGGTCTCTATGACACTCTGATCCCGGCCTCGAGAGGCTCGAAGCAGAGTTTTAAGTTCGACCCCGAAGTGTACCCCTCGAGAGAGCACGTCGAAGGCTAATTGCGACCAACCTTGAAGCAGTACAAATCGATGATCGTCATGGAAAGGCAAAAAATTCCCAAGTACACGTGGCTAGAGCTGATAAAGTGTGCAGGAAATAGTACAAGTCCGTACTAAGCTATTACACAGTTGTACCAATAGCATTTCTTTGTCATAATTAGGAATGTATTATGTTGGGATTCTCCCCTCCTATATAAAGGGGACCCCTATCATTTTGTAACACACACGAATATTGAATACAATAGAACATTCTCTACTTTTCTTGCCTAAACGTGCTCAACAATTACTTTACAGATTCATTTCTCTTCATTTATTATACTCCATTTATTGTTCTTCATTTATTGCTCATTATTAAGTGCTATAATCCGACCCCGATGCCTCCAGTGAGCTTGAGGCCCAGCCTTGTGACAATTTTGGTTTGCATATCTTGCTTTCCTTACTTACACCTAGCATTTCTCATCTAACAACTAGTATTAAAATAAATCGCATATTTTTAGAACCACAAATCAAATTTAATTGTCATTACCATTTTTCAAGGTAAACAGTTTGGCGCCCACCGTGGGGCTAAAAATAATAATGATTGTATTAGTGTTGGTTTTCTGAAAATACAAGTTATTTTTGAAACTTTTTCTTGTCCAAGAATCTTTGATTTCAGGTCAAAAAATTTCTAACTCAGTGAATGCACACGAAAACAACGGTCTTGGGCTTCATGGGGAGAACGGTGCAACTACCTCAGTCGCCGGTGTACCACTGCAAAACCATGGAGTGGCACCAGCACAAATCCCCGTTGATGTGGGCTCATGCAACGCTCTGCTTGTCGATGTAAGCTTTGGTACCGATAGAAGTGTGAACGGAGGAGACCAACATAAAGCGTAGAGAACTCCTGCTCGGGAGGAAAGGCAAATTAGCCTACAGGTCATTTTTGAGATGCTACAAGCACAGCAAGTGGCTATTGCTCAGCTGCAGAGTAAGCAGAAAACACCGAGCACATCAGTACCTGAAACGGCTCCTCGAGTCGAGCAGGCACCCGAGAGATCGAGTAACAATGGGTCAGAAGCAGACCCCGCTGTTATGAAAATGCTCGAGGGCCTCACCAAAAGGATTGAATAAGGAGAAAAGAATATAGAAAGTAATGACAAAAAAGTGGAGACCTATAACTCGAGGGTCGATCTTACCCCGGGCGCACCACCGATTCTAAAGGGTGTAGATTCAAAAAAGTTCGTGCAGAAGCCATTTCCATCGAGTGCGGCTCCAAAGCTCATTCCAAAGAAGTTCAGGATGCCAGATATCTTGAAGTACAATGAGACCACATATCCTAATGAGCATATTACCACATATACTTGTGGTATAAAAGGGAATGACTTAAAGGATGACGAGATTGAATCTGTCTTATTGAAGAAATTTGGAGAAATGTTGTCCAAGGGGGCCATGATGTGGTATCATAACCTTCCCTCGAACTCGATAGATTCATTTGCCATGTTGGCAGACTCTTTATTGAAGGCACATGTTTGTGCCATCAAGGTCTCTACAAGGATGTCCGACGTCTTAAAAATCAAACAAAGGGAGAACAAGATGCTAAGGGAATTCATATCTCGCTTTCAGATGGAGCGAATGGAATTACCACCAGCCTCCGATGACTGGGCAGTGATGGCCTTCACTCAAGGCTTGAATGAATGAAGCTCGGTAGCTTCGAAGCAGCTGAAGCAAAATTTGATTGAGTATCCCGTCGTAACTTGGGCGGATGTGCACAACAGGTATCAATCGAAGATCAGGGTCGAGGATGACCAATTGGGAGCTCCCTCGGGCTCTGTATATCCTAGAAGGTTCTCAGTAAACGAATCAAGGTCTAAATAAAGGGATTCAAGACAAAGCAAAGAAAGATATCAACCATACGTCAAAGATCGAAGAAACACTCCGAGGCGGAATATACCTCGAACTGAACGGAGGATAGATCGAGGCCGAAATTCCCGGGGACTTATGAGCAAGACCGAGTTTGACCGACATTTGAGTCCAATGGAGGCACCCCGATTGTCAGAATATAACTTCAACATCGATGTATCAAATATCATATCAGCCATGGGTAAGATCAGAGATATCAAGTGGCCAAAGCCCGCATAATAATACCCTTCCCAAAGGAACCCCAACTTAATGTGTGAATACCACGGAATTCACGGTCATAGGACCGAGGATTGTAGGCAACTTTGTGAGGAGGTGGCCCGACTGATCAACGAAGGGCATCTTCAAGAATTCCTCGACAATCGAGTCAAGAACCACTTTTGAGAAAGAAAAGCGAACGGGAAGAACGAACCACAAGGACCCCAAAATATCATTCACGTGATCATTGGAGGAGTCGACATCCCACAGGGACCCGTGTTTAGACGGATAAAAGTATTTGTCGCAACGGAAAAGAAAATTTGGAGATGTTTGCCCGAGGACGCCCTTACATTCAGTGGAGAAGACATCGAGGCCTTGTCTCAACCACATAATGATGCACTAGTAATTTCTTTTCTTTGGAATAAAGTTCAAATTAAATTTGTGCTCCTGGATCCAGGTAGCTCGGCCAATATAATCAGGTCGAATGTGGTGGAGCATCTCAGACTGCTCGATAATATCATACCCACTTCGCGAGTCCTCAATGGATTCAACATGGCAAGTGAGACAACGAGGGGGGAAATCATCCTCCCGGTCAACGTGTCCGGTACAATTCAAGACACCAAGTTTCATGTCATCGAAGGTGACATGAGGTACAATGCCCTACTTGGAAAGTCGTGGATACACAGCATGAGGGCAGTACCATCAACTCTTCATCAGATAATGAAATTCCCAACAAAGGATGGTGTAAAAAAGGTATATGGAGAGCACCATGCAGCAAAGGATGTATGAGGTACACGACATGACACCAACATCGACACCCTCCATCTCGGGGAAGTCAGAAAACAAGCAGATCCCCGAGGGACAAGTGGTCTGTGAGCAGATGAACGAGGATGATGAAGAAGACTTCCGCACACCTCGAACCTTCGTCTCCCCCAAAGAGTCGGATGCAACAAAATCGACGGTCGAAGAACTCGAACAAGACATTTTGATCAAGCATCTTCCAGATCAAAAGGTATACCAAGGAACGGGATTAACCCCCGAACTCAGGAAAAAACTCGTTCAATTTCTTATTAACAATATTGATTGCTTTGCTTGGTCCCATTTAGACATGACATGGATCCCGCTGGAAATGACCACCCATCGACAAAGTGTCAACCCCAGGTTCAAACCGGTGAAGAAAAAAAGAAGACCTTAGTGCGAGGTAAAACATGTGTTCATCAAAGACGAGGTAACGAAACTTCTCGAAATAGGATCCATTAGGGAGGTAAAATATCCCGAATGGTTAGTTAATGTAGTAGTAGTCCCACAAAGGGAGAATAAATTAAGAATGTGTGTAGATTACAAAGACTTGAATAAAGCATGCCCTAAAGACTTATTCCCATTACTTAACATCGATCGCCTGATCGATGCCACGGCAGACCACGGGATCCTCACTTTTCTCGATGCCTACTCCAGGTATAATCAAATTCAAATGAACCCGGATGATAGGGAAAAGACTTCATTCATCACAAAGTATGGTACATATTGTTATAATGTAATGCCTTTTGGGCTGAAAACGCGGGAGCCACGTATCAACGCCTGGTGAATAAGATGTTTGAACCCCAAATAGGCAAGTCTATGGAAGTTTACATTGATGACATGCTAGTTAAGTCCCTGTGCGCAGAGGACCATTTGACTCATTTGTAGGAAACATTTGATATCCTTAGAATCTACAACATGAAACTCAACCCCCAGAAATGTGCTTTCAGAGTAGGTTCGGGAAAAAATTTAGGCTTCATGGTGTCGAACGGGGTAATCGAGATCAACCTATTCAAAATCAATGCCATCGAAGAAATCACAGTGGTGAACAATGTGAAGGTCGTACAGCGGCTGACAGGGCGGATAGCGGCCTTAAGCCGATTCATCTCGAGGTTATCAGATCGAAGTCATCACTTTTTCTCCTTGCTCAAGAAGAAAAACAGCTTTGAGTGGACTCTGTAATGCCAACATGACTTAGAGGAATTAAAGCGGTATCTCTCGAGCCCACCTTTGCTCCACACCCCGATGGAGGATGAAATTTTGTACTTGTATCTGGCCGTATCCGAAGTAGCAGTAAGTGGTGTGTTGGTTCAAGAAGAATAAGGTATGCAATTCTCTGTCTATTACGTAAGTCGGACCCTAGGAGATGGTGAAACCAGGTATCCAGACTTAGAAAAATTAGCCCTTGCATTAATAAGTGCGTCTCAAAAATTGAAACCTTATTTTCAACGCCATGGTATATGTGTTTTAACAACATACCCTCTTCGAAACATCTTGCATCAGCCCGAATTATCAGGCTGATTAGCCAAATGGGCCATCGAACTCGGAGGGTACGATATCAAGTACCAACCCCGAACATCTATCAAGTCCAAAATTTTGGTGGACTTCGTGGCCGACGTTACGCCTGCCCTCGTGCCCGAGGTATAGAAAGAACTCTTGATGAAAACGGGCACATCATCGGGGGTATGGACCCTATTCACTGATAGTGCCTCAAACGTGAAAGGGTTCGGGCTCGGCATAGTTCTGAAACCGCCTACAGGAGGCATGATTAGACAATCAAAAACCACGAAATTGACTAACAGTGAGGTCGAGTATGAGGCTGTGATTGCAGGTATCGAGTTGGTTAAGGGCCTAGGAACAGAAACCATCGAAGAAAATGTGACTCCGTTCTGGTGGTGAACAAAGTAAATGGACGCTTCGAGGTTCGGGAAGATAGGATGCAAAGATACTTAGACAAGTTTCAAGCCACATTGTATCGCTTCAAAGAATGGACTCTGGCCCACGTACCTTGAGAACAAAATAGCAAGGACGATGCACTCGCAAACCTGGGATCGTCCGTTGAAGAAGATGACATACTCTCGGGGGCTGTTATACAGCTATCCAAGTCAGAAATTGAAGAACGCCACGCCGAGATCAACTCAACAAGTCTAACGTGGGATTTGAGGAACAAGTACATCGACTATTTGAGAGACAGGAAGCTGCCCACGGACCCAAAAGAATCGAGGGCCCTTCGAGCCAAAGCAGCCCGATTTTCACTCGACGAGAATGGAACTCTATACAGAAGGACCTTCGACGGACCTCTAGCAGTATTCTTAGGACCAGGGGACACCGATTATGTGCTTCGAGAAATCCATGAACGCACTTGTGGAAACCACTCCGGTGCCGACTCTTTAGTTCAAAAGGTGATCAGAGCGGGTTACTATTGGGATAGTTGGAAAAAAGACACCAAGGAATTGGTGTTTCTTGAAGTACTATGGGCATATCGAACAACTTCGAAATCAAGCACAGGAGGACATTGTTCTCTTTGGTATACGGTTCCAAGGCTTTGATATCGGTCGAGGTTGGGGAACCAAGCGCCCGATTTCGACATGTCACCGAGGACTCAAACAACAAGGCCATGACTATAGCCCTAGAGCTACTAGATGAAAAGAAAGAGGCTGCACTGGTTCGAATGGCAACCCAAAAATAAAGGATCGAAAGATACTATAACAGGAGAACAAATCTCCGATATTTCGGAGTCGGGGACTTAATCCTAAGGAAAGTCACCCTCAACACTCGAAATCCAAATGAAGGGAAGCTAGGCCCTGGCTGGTAAGGACCGTACTGCGTCCTCGGAGTAGTTGTCAAAGGGTCCTACAAAATTGGCACCATGGAAGGCGAGCAACTACAAAGCAATTGGAACATATCGTTGCTCAAACGCTATTATTGTTAAGGTACAACCTTATCCCTTTTCATTTATGTTTAATACTAACTTATTGTAGTTGTTCGATTGAGAGGAGTCAAAGCACCCCTTAGCTTGAAGACCTTGAGTTTTAAAGCATGCATCGCACTCTTTTTCCCTTGGATTGGGTTTTATCCCGAATGGGTTTTACCGGTGAGGTTTTTAACGAGGCAACACCTATATGCTACCTAAGGAAAACTTAACAAGTATTCAAGGCTTCTTTTCAATCAACCTCAAACACTGGGGGGCATCACCCTCGGAGGTTAGCTCATCGAAGGAATCAAGTTATGCCTAAGAGGGCCTAGATAGGAGAATATTGTATTGGGCCAAACGGTCAAATGAACCGTGTCCATGTAGAATAATCGAGCCTCCGATGGAAAAAACAAGTACACATATATCAAGTAATCGAAGAATCCTTTTTGCTTATCAAAACGCTTTGTGCTTCAATGAAGTTTGCTACTTTCACATAAAGCGGCTCAAGGGCCAAGATTCTCGAACACTCGGGGACTGTCATCGACAGTCAGCTCATCGAGCAATCAAAAACTCGAATTCATAAGAACTCAATGAGGCAACTTCGAGCTCATAAGACCTCAATGAGGCAGCATCGAATCTGTAAGACCTCAACAAGGCATGCCCAAATTTATAAGACCTTAAAAATGCATAACCCCGATATTAAGGCCAAGGATATATACTCGAACTTGTAAGACCCCTAAAACAGGTTCTCTGATTTTCTCCGGGTTCTCTTGAAAACCTAATTTTTGCCTAAACCTCTTAAATCTCGTGTTTTCTTAACGATTCCTACCTATTTCTATATGTTCTACTTTATTATCAACTGAATCTTTGAGATTCAACAGCTTTTAAACGTTTTACTTCCCTTTTAAAATTAGGGATTTTCAGAATCTTGTAGGCTTGTTTAAAGCTGAGATTTTCTCTGTGTATTGAGTTGATTCTTTGCATATTGTGACTAATTCTATGGCTTCTACTATCTTTTATCTCGTTTGTGTTAAAAACCGTAAACTTCTATGTATGGTTCTGTACTAGCATGACTGTTCGTATCTCTTTGCCTAAATCTCTATGATTACCTTACCTTGAATATGTTCTACTGAGTTTCTTAGCCTAGGTTATGCTCGTGACTACCTAGTTTGTTCAGACTCACATCTTTTCTAGCGTTTGTCCAGTCTGCTTGTTTACTATGCCAGAACATTCCTGTCTATTTATGTGATTGTGGATCTTATGTAATCGACCCTGGATTCAATACTTAGGGGGGGTTGATTGACAGATTTTCTTTTAAAAACCCTAAGCTTTTATTCGAATTGATTGATTCGTCTGTGATGATTTATTCTTAGTGGCTATTTCCTTAGTTAGAATATTTTGAACCTAGCCTTAATTGACTACCCTATACTTAGTGAACTCTGATTCCTTCATTACTGATCACGTACTGATTGTTATTACCTTATATGTCACTGGTTTTACCGTTTGAATTTGAATCCCTTAACTTAAGGGGTTACCTGTCTTAATGGCCTACTGATTGATATGAGTTCCTTAATTTCCATGCTCCTCTAATCCTTTCCTTATTTAATTTGGTACAGCCTTCTATTTACCTTATATGCTATGTGTTCTTTACCATTTTTAAAGTTCTGAATCCCACGATTCAAGGGAACCGTGTATTCTTTCTCACTGATTGATTTTGCCTTCTCTTATTTGCGATTCTTACCTTATGTGATCACCTATTTTCAACTATAAGTACTCTTTCTCCTTCATTGAACAAAGAGTGGTCGAACATCAATCTAAACTCCCTCTATACTACTCTCTCTTGTGTTCTTTCTTCTTGTTCTCTTGTCTCTGTTTGCTGCTCTTTACTCTTGCTTATTATTAGCCGGATGTTAAGCCAAGTCTAATACCGTGCTATCACTTTGCTCTTTTCTACTTGCTCTTTGCTCTCATCACTGGTATGTTCTAGTTTAAGATTACAGCATCCTAAACAATATGTTTCACTTTTGGTTGAGGTTCTTATTGTTTTTTTTATGCTTTTACTTGTGGTTCTATTGCCTACCATGTAACTAGCATGTCTACTCCTTTTCTATGATCTCTCTTCTTCTTCTAGCTTAGCATGACTCCTGTTCTGTTCTTTGTAGTTCATTATGTCCTATGTAACTCTTGACTATGTGGTTACTCTCTTCCCTTTGCATATCCAACATCTTTGATGTTATTTTCTTAGAAATCATCTGACTTCTAATGCTTGGGTATTCCCAGACTTGTATCCCAACCTATAATATGTGATGAATCTATAACTTTGTTCTAAGAGCTAATTATGTGCAGAATTACTGCTACCACTACTTGTCCCCAACCCCTTGTCCCCTGTTTGTGATTGTTTTCTGGAACTCTGATCTGTTATGTTTATCTGCTGCTGCTTCTTTTAAAAACTGGTTTTCATAAAAGATCTTATGTTATCCTCTGAAACTATGTTATTTCAAAACTCCCTTTCAAACTCAACTCTTTTAAAATATGAAACACTTCACACTATTCTTAGACCTTTAGGTTCCACCCCCCTCAGTGCGAGCATTGCTTAGGGACCTTGAGTTCCCTCTGAACTTTGACACACTAAGGCAGGGTATTCTACACTGCACTTGTTCAATCATTGGCATTGCTGGGTGCTGGTATTGGCCAGGGCCTTCCCCAAGGCCTTTGGGAGCTTTGTCGCTCCCAGGCTAAGTAAGGCTGTGAAACTTGAAAGGGGTAAGGCTGGAAGATTGGGCCTGTGTGAAGGCTCCCTATAGAATAGCATCTTGTTTTCCTTTGTAATTACTGTAATTCATTCGATATGGCCTATAATAATTTGTAAAGAAATAATTAGGGTTGTATAGTGAAATGGGGAGGGGTTTATGCATTCTTAGTTAAGTGATGGGTAGAAAACATGACTTTAGGATTTATTTCCCTATATGTGCATTAGCTATCCTGCTTAAGACATGCATAACATACATCCTGAATCATGTTCAGTTTCTTCACTTCAGCATATTATGTCATCTTATCGTTCACAGTTAATAACTATAATCGAGTAATAAAAGCCGCTATAATGTATTGTTCCTGCATTTATAACCATGCCATATAGGAGCCATGTTTTAGGATAACACTTTGTGCATTAGATTTCCTGCCCTTAGGACCTTTTATTCGTCAGAATTTGAACGCTTAGTCATAATAACCTCACTAAAATAGGGTCAAAAACATTTTCTGAAAATGTATCATTACTGATGTCCCTTAAAATCAGATCTGAATATGCATACTCACCCTTTAGGCAATATATACGACGCCTAGGCAAACTTTAGGCCTAATGCGTAATTAAAATCGAATCAACTATGCTGGGAGTAGTCTACCTCTTTGAAATTGTGCGCTTTCTTACTTCTTATTACTGGTGGCAAGATTTTGACTTCTATCTTATTTAAACCATTACGCTTTAAAGTTACTTCATTATATAAAGTTGTTCTATTTCTGAATACCTGCTAAACTATTATTTTCTAAAACCGATTTAATCAAGTCATGTCGACTACTGGATACTTATACTCTCTTTTGAATTATTAAATTTCAAATAAAAGCACTCCCGCTCAACTTATTGATTTTTTTGAAAGTTATCTAAATTGTTGGGTATTCCTAAATCCTAACGCTGTTTGAAACACTGTATTCCTGAAACTGCTGTTTTAAATCCCTCAACCTTAGTCAAAATTTTCTGCCTTCATCCGGGTTTCAACTCAATCTACTGTTTTACTAAAAGTTTCAGTTTTTGAACTCTCCTCTTAAGACTTTAATTGTGTATGAGACATCCTACCTACGTGTCTATTTGTGGAGGGATCTATGAGCCTATTTCTTTGCCTTTATATGTTCCCT
>MDKH01167679.1:0-14321 GCA_005239495.1 Nicotiana undulata
TCACGGACCATGGCACTAAGGCTCTTGAGGTCGGGACAATTCCTGAAGCCGTGCGGCCCTCCATATATATAGCATCCCTTCTTCTCGGCATGCGCCTTCTTCTCGGCGTAGCCCTGAAGTCCACTCGACTTTATGGAATCTTGAGTCTTGTAGTATTGTTGGTGTATCTCCTTGCCTTTGCCTTTGTCGTTTTTGTCATTCCTGAAATCCATCAATGATTCAGCCTCCACTATGGCTTGGTCTATATCCGTGACTTGCCGATGTTGTAATTCTTGTTTAGCCCAATTCTGTAACCTGTCCATGAAGTGGAACAACAAGTCATCATTGGTCAGGTTGGGAATTTGAAGCATAAAGGTAGTGAGCTGCTTAACATAGTCACGTATGCTCCATGTTTGCTTCAACTCCCTAAGCTTGCGCCTTGCCTCATACAAGACATTGTTGGGGAATAATTGTCTCTTGAACTCAGCTTTGAACTGATCCCACTTGTTAATAGTACATAGACCTTTATCCACGCTGGCCCTCTTCATTCTCCACCATAGCATGGCGGTCTCTGAGAGGTACAACACTGCAGTGTTGATCTTGGCCTCGTCATCCCTCACTTTTCCGTGCCTGAAGTAGTTCTCCAAGTGCCAAAGGAAGTTTTTCACTTCTTGTGCATCACGAACACCTTTGAACACCGGGGGTTTGGGAGCCTCGATCTTGGCCTCCCTCGTCATTGTAACATTGCTGGCTGCCTCGGCCACGCCAACATTGACATGCTCCTCGAGTGACTCTATCTTTGCCTTCATGGCATCGATAGTACTTAAAGCCTCCATGAGTCTGCACTCTAAGGCAGTGATGGTTTGCCTTAGTTCCATCTCGGTCTGTGTACGTCCCTCCAAGTCAATTCGGATACTCTCAATCTCTTCAAGAGTGTGCCCCTCAAGAACGTTAAGGGTGCCTTCCATCTTACCCAAACGTTGGCCAAAGATCTCCACGACGTCCATTCCCGCGTTCATCTTCATCACACACTCTTTACCCACTCTTTAGTCTAATTTCACGAATTAGTATTGATTTTTACCATGTAAATTGAGGAATCAAAGTGGAAATTAGGAAAAAATGGGAAGAAAAGTTTGGAAATTCTTTTGATGATTTGAATGGGCATTTGAGGTCGGATTTGGATAAATTTGATATGGGTAGACTCGGGGAAGGACAAGGATTCCAGTTTTGTAAATTTTATCGAATTCCGAGACGTGGGCCGGGGGGTCGGGTTTTGACCAATTTCAAAATTTATGAGTATTTTTGATAAATTTCGATTGGGTTTCATTCCTTGGCATATTATAATGATATAAATCTAATTGTTGGTAGATTTGGAGCACTCGGAGGCCGAATTTAGAGGCAAGGGCACTGCAGAGTAGTATTTTATCCGGTTTTGAGGTAAGTAACGCTTCCAAACTTGGAACTGAGGGTTCAAAACCCCAAATTATCTAATATTTGATGTTAATTAAGGTAACACATTTGCCAAGTGACGGGCATGTTGGCGTACACCTAATGTTTGTGGCCTGGCTCACCCCATGGCACTGCCTAACGGTCATTTTAGGCCGATGCTTGCACTGTGAAGGTTTAAATCACTTTGAACATACTAGAAATCATGTCAGATATAAATGTTAAGGCTTCACGCCAAATGTGTTCCGACCGGGTTGGTCAATTATTGCTGTCTCTATTTGTGGTTATTCACTATTATGCATTCAGTCCTGTTATAGTGCCTCAGTCTCAGAAATTGCCAGTTTATTTCTATATTGCCATTGCGTTGGGCTAATTTGTATATATTTGAGGGCATTGTGAGTGAGACTGGAAAAGTATTGACTGAGTGAGGCCTAGAGCCTGGTTTTGGCAGTTATGAGGTCGGACTGCACACCGCAGCGATCGTTGAATCATGCCTTCGTTGGCTTGATATGGTGCTTGGGCTTATAGGAGCCCATACGGAGTCTTTACACCTCCAGTGAGCACACATATATTGAGGGATGGATCTTCCCTGGACATGGATCTTGTACGAGTGATATGTTCCGGAGATGGATCTTCTCTGTGGGGCTGGATTGGCCTTTTTCCTCAGTACTAGGTGACTGCGTCACTTGCGTTTATCTATAATCCGGGATGGATTTTTCCTGGGCCTGAAAGCCAATTCTAGTACTGAGTGGACGACCTTGTGAGAATTTGGGTTACCATGTACCTTCTATTTCTGTCACTAATGATCATATACTGGCATGTAGGTTGTACAGATACGATTGATGCATTTCATTATTTTATCCGTTATATTTATGTCATGCTCAAGTTTATACACTGATATTCATAACTACCGGAGGTTTGGTCTATCACTACCTCTCAGCCCATAGTTTGATTTCGTTAATACTGAGTTGGTGTACTCACGTTACCCCATGCACCTTGTGTGCAGATCCAGGTACATCAGGACACTGCTCTGGTCATTGAGTAGCTGACAGTTTCCATCAGAGTTGTCAAGGTAGCAGCTGGCGACCGTGTTCTCGTCATCTCTTTCCTATTCTACCGGTCGTTATTTACTTTTCAGACTATGTTGGTCATTCCTAGTTCATTTATATTATGTATTAGCAGCTCATGACTGTGTGACACCGGATCCGGGATTTGTAGGATTTGAGTTTTGTTTTTCATAAATAGTTCCAACCTCAGATTTCTCATTGTTATTATTTTCAGACTTATTAATAATGGTATTTCACTGGTAATTGGACCTAGTTTAGAAGTAAATGGGTGGCTGGACTGGTTCCACGGCAGGCGCATCACGACTTCAGAAATGGGTCGTGACATTAACATGGGGAGTTAAATTAGGTTTAATGGAAGAATTTCGAAATTGAACTGAGGAGTGCAGTTATGAATTTTTAGTGGAATAATTCGTAATTTATTATGGTAGTATTAATTCAGATATTTCGAATTAAGTCCATAATAGGAAGCCTCGTTAATTAAATAATGCGGTCCCTGTTGTGCCCGAATAATTAGGAATTAAATGGAATTCTATTTCTTGGCGGAAAAGGAAGACCCAGCAGGTTTAGGAAAAGGTTTTAAACCCTAAAACCTGTTCCTATATAAAGGGGGTCTTATTCCATAAGGAGGCTAAGGTTTTACTACACAGCTTTCTTAGGAGAAACTCGCCCACACGAGTTTCGCTAGTTCCGGGCATTATTCGGGTCACACAACAGAAGACCAATGAACTGGAGGATGATCTCGTGGACGACTTTGCTCTTTCTTAGAGGTTCCTATTGCCATCGCAGTCACGCTTCAAGAGATAAGTATCGATTTTATGTTCGATTATAATCTGTGATTATGTGTTGTCTATATTACATGCAAGTGATCCTGACTATTTGCTTCCGCTGTTCATACCTGTTTTCCATCAATTGGTATCAGAGCCTGCTTGCGTCTAATTAGATAACGTGAAATATATATGTATATGTTTGATTGTATATATGTTTCATGATTTATAGCATATTTGAAAATCATGTGTAAAGTTTAAGGCGTGCTGTTAAACGATGACAGTGGCAAGAACGTACGTAAAGATTTTTGAAAATATAGGTATTGATCTATTGTTGTCATGTTTGTGAATTGTGTTTCTAATCTGAAAGCAATAGAAACAAATAGTTCGGCTGCTGTTTTATTTCGCCGCGTTAGGCAAGTATTATAAACCTTATAAAGTAGGTTTGACCTAAAAGAGTGAAGGAACGACTGGTTTCAAGGTCACAAGGTGCACCATAACGGGACTCTGTTAATTGCCTCTTTTGTAACCATAAAGGAGGAATAATAACAAAGGAACTTGACACACTTAAGGGATTTGGCGACGGTGAATCGAAACTGTATTATAGAGTGGGTATTAATTTACCCATGTATTGCATAAGGACAAGCCACGTTGTTGCCACCTTTACTGGTGGCAGAAGACCACACTTTATGTTTGGAATTAATTTCGCCTCCTTTGTTTTGGTTGGTCCAACACATAGTTATATGATTAATTATGAGCACGTTATTTTTCCTCATTTTCTCCGTATGTAAGAATTTTGTGACTAATGAATAATTATCATCAAAGTAGTTTATTTATACGGAATCACTGATCATTCTTAATATTTTATATATGCGAGATGATATCACACCTGAGTTAAGAATTTATGATTATAAATGATTGTCACTAAGGTGATTTATTTGTTTCGAATCGGTGAAAATCCGTAATATCTTTATATATGTGTGATTATGTTCATACATGGATTAAGAGTTATGATTAATAAATAGGATCTACTAATGTATTCTATTTATTTGAGTCATTGAAAAAGTAATCAATATACCATTTAAAATTTGTCCTTGATAAGTTTGCGCCAATGGATATCTTGGATTCTCATGTATATAAACGGGAGGACAATTTGATGTAAGATGTGGTTTTATGTACCTTATGGAAAAGGACGGACATAATCCATGTCTTGTGCTCATAGAATAATTACAAGGATAATAGAAAGTATGATCATATTTATTTTAATCTATGAGAATGCCTAAAACGGTTAATCTATAAATTTGGCCATGGATTTGGAGGTCATGAATTTTGACGAACTCCAATTTACCTCAAATTTAGTAGATCCATTGAAAATGACCTGTTGCGAAACACTCACTGCTATGCGGTGAATCACGTTATTTTCTGGTGTTTCGAGGTCTTTTATGTGGTGTTTTAAGCAGTTTATTGGATTAAATAAGCTTTAAATATGAAAAAAACTATTCTTTATATATCGGTTTTATTTGTGTTAAATTTGGAACATGATTACACAAGATGATTTAACTTAATATGATATATGAAAAGAATGTAAATCACATTGGTTGAATCTTAAATTCGTCTAAAAAGACTTATTCGAATTTGTGCGAGATTAAAATGTAATTTAGATATGAAAAGTCATTCCTTTTATGTCGGTCTTATTTTGTTAAATATGAAACATGATGACGCGTGTTTATTTTACATGAACTGATATATGGTTGGAATGTATGACATGTTTTAAATTCCTAAAAATGCTTAAATGGTAGTTTTTCAAATTTGGTTGTTGTTTTGAAGATCATGACTTTTATAATCTCCAATTGACTTGAAATTTGGTAAGTCTATCGGAAACCCTAGTAAATAATACTTGTTGTAGGCAATGAATAACATTAATTTAGTGTTTCATGACTGTCTAGATGGTTTTTTGAGCATTTTGTGAATTTTGGAATTTAATCCTTAGAGAAAAATTCGTGGTTGTGATAAAGTGGTGATAAGAATTAACCCCTATGGTCTCCAATTTTTATTTATAGTGAGATAATAAATTTACGCGTTAACATTAGGTCTTCCTCCATATCGGATAAATTTATTATGAAGCCACTAGATATAGTTACTAGTTATTGATAACCTGTATTAACTCTCCATCTGACTTTAAAGGGTTGGATCAATTTTGTAACTAAAATACAATCATGATTAAGTGGTGATAGAAATATATTTTTATGGTCTTCTACTATTAATTTCAAGTGAGTGTAAATTTACGCGTCGAGTTTAGGTCTTCCTCCATATCGGATAAATTTATTGTAAGCTCACTAGGTGAAATACTAGTTATTGATATCATGTACTTACTCTCCATCTGAGTATACATGTTGGATCAATGGAACTAGAGCTATTAATTATGATGTTCACTTGACTTAAATTAACAGTATACTCTCCATCTGAGTTGGGTCTGTTTTAATTTATTTGAGTGAATAATCTGTCATTACATATGTATGTTGCATCAGTAGTTCTTTTCCCATCGAAATTTTCTATTCAAGATGCATGAATACATATATGTGTAGTGTGTTTGAAATTTAAGTATTAAATGATTGTATACAATTGTCTGAAAAAATAGTATGCTCTCCATCTGAGCTGGTTATGTTTTTTTTTTGTATTGTATAATTCTTGCATTATATAATATGCTTAGCATGAATGATTCTTTTCCCATCGAAATTTATTATTCGAGATGCATGTATGCATATAAATATCGAATGCGGTCTGAATTTTGTTATTCAGTGTTTTGACTTATTATGATCTATTTAATGTTTTATCTCAACTCCACTATGACTTTATGCGATTTGTCGAATTAATTATTAATTTTTCTCTTTTGATAGTGATAAGACATTAATTTAAAGGATGCAATATATGTACCTTTTGTTAGAAGGAATTTAATTTAAGTTTCTGGGCAAAATAAGAGATGGGTATTTGTTTTAAGTTTCGAATAACTCATGAGTTATTGAGCTTGATAAACATTTTATCTCTTGTGGTACATGAATGCATGACCTTGTTATTTTATATTAATGTCTCTCCTGAACATAACAATATTAGTCTATCTCATAAGAGAATATGTTCTTCATAATTGAGTAAAACTTATATGTGTACCTTTGTCTGAATCATATTAATCTGGATAGGATTCAAGTTGGTCAAGGATGGACCTTAAGGTTCCTTGAAAGTAGAGGCATTACCAACTTGTGGATCCTGTTAGGCAGGAAATTTAACTAAAGGTTGTTTTCCTTCAAAAGAAAATAAAGCTAATGATAAGCTAGAATGATTCCCTTCTGATTTGTATGGTTAAATGAACATACTGGTAAGAGATAGTTTTGAGTATTTTTGTGACATTCATAAATGATTACTCAAAATATTAATATATTTATTCGATGCACCATAAGTCTTAATGAATTAAGTAATTCAAGGTTTTTAAGACTTGAAACGGAGAAGCACCAAGAAAATATATTAAGTTACTGCAAATTTGATTGTAGTGGCGAGCACCTCTCTAAAGAATTCTTTTGTTACTTATCAGAATAGGGATTACATCTCAATTGACTACACTGTAAACTCCATAATAGAGTGGTGTAGTAGAAAGAAGAAATAAGTCTCTTTTGGACATGGATAGATTAATGATGTGTTATTCAGATTTGCCTTATTTGTTTTTTGGAATATTTTCTAGAAACTGCAAATTACATTCTGAATATAGTTTCTTCTAAGTTAGTACCTGTGACATATATAGAACTGTGGACTGAATATAAGCTCAGCCATTGGCATGTTCAGATGTAGGATTGTCCAGCACATATGCTGAAAGAGAAAGTGGATATATAAGTTGGAACTAAGAATGGATAGGTGCATGTTTGTGGAATATCCAAGAAAACGAATGGAGTTATATTTTATTGTCCTAAAGAAAATAAGGCAATTGTTAAAACAAATGCATTTTTCTAGATAAGGATTGTTTAATAAACCATGTTCCTAGAAGTAAACTATTTTTACAGGAACTGGGCAAAGAAATAACTAGATGTTCAAGAACATCAAAACTCACATGTCCGAATTGACATTCCATTGCAGTTAAGTAGTGGGAGAACGTTAATAGACATGCCTTTGTCAAGTGGGAGTGATGTTTGAACAGTGAATACTATAGTAAGAAGTAGCTAATATTTCAATACCGTAAGGTAATGAAGGTAATATTAGTAGTACTTCGTCGTAGTGGGAGAATACTAAGAAAAATCATAGTTTGGTGGACACTCTTGGGATAGTTTTGGTAACAGAGTCCCTGATGAGTTTAATACCAAACTAGATAGTTACGACAAAGCACTATTGGACAAAAATTACATCAGAAATAACTTGGCAAGTTTCTATAACAAAATCTTATTTTGTGGAGACTATTAATAGTCATGTAAAAGAATGCTTGAGAAAGTTGTAGATGCATGGTTATGAGTATAAGTGGGAGATTGTTGGGGCATATACTATTAACCATGCGTTTCGTTATAGTATATTCTAACAGTTGTCATGGTTAAAAGTCTAAGTGGGAGATTGTTGGGATATATACTATTAACCATGAATTTTGGTTTGGATATAGTATTTATTATGGAACAATTGCTTATTCAATTTTAATAAAGTTTAAATAGATCATATATTAGTCTGTGTACTTTACTTATATAGTAGATGATTTAGTGTATAGAGTTTAGCTTATACACGGAAGATTAAATCATCGGTCGGTTCTTATAAGCATAAAGACAATATTCACAATCTAATGATGGAATTGGACAAACCATCATGGATGATTGTAGCACAAGATTAAATATAATTTATCTTGATTATGGGAATGGTTTAACTCCAACTTCTTGTGCTAGTACATTTTGTATGTATTGAACGGACCAAGTAGAGATAAGTATTTTATATTGACTTAATAAAATAAACTCTCTAGCCATTAAATGTACTTATACTCTTAATCTTAATATAATTATTATTAGCTGTGTATATTATTATTGTTTTGATTTATTAAAAGGCGAGATTCTTTCTTGAGTCAATATGTCTGGTAAATTGGATGATAATAATGTATATTGGCGAAGTAATAATTAGTTGATGGAATCCATGTCTCGGTCTAGAGATTGATGATACACCTTTATGAAAGCTTATGGGTTTTCATGTGTAAACCCTGCAGGTGAATTTTGTATCCGTCACATGAAATAATTTAAGCGAAAGTCTAAAGGTAATAATCAATGAATTAAATTGTCAGTAAATTAATTTATTTGATTAGTATCTGAATCTTAACATGGGGAGTTAAATAAGGTTTAATGGAAGAATTTCGAAATTGAACTGAGGAGTGCAGTTACGGATTTTTAATGGAATAATTTGTAATTTATTATGGTAGTATTAATTCAGATATTTCGAATTAAGTCCACAATAGGAAGCCTCGTTAATTAAATATTGAGGTCCCTGTTGTGCCCGAATAATTAGGAATTAAATGGAATTCTATTTCTTGGTGGAAAAGGAAGACCCAACAGGTTTAGGAAAATGTTTTAAACCCTAAAACCTGTGCCTATATAAAGGGGGTCTTATTCCATAAGGAGGCTAAGGTTTTACTACACAGTTTTCTTAGGAGAAACTCGCCCACACGAGTTTCGCTAGTTGCGGGCATTATTCGGGTCACACAGCAGAAGTGGAACTGGAGGATGATCTCGTGGACGACTTTGCTCTTGCTTAGAGGTTCCTATCGCCATCGCAGTCACGCTTCAAGAGATAAGTATCGATTTTATGTTCGATTATAATCTGTGATTATGTGTTGTCTATATTACATGCAAGTGATCCTGGCTATTTGCTTCCGCTGTTCATCCTTGTTTTCCATCAATTGGAATCAGAGCATGCTTGCGTCTAATTAGATAACGTGAAATATATATGTATATGTTTGATTATATATATGTTTCATGATTTATAGCATATTTGAAAATTATGTGTAAAGTTTAAGGCGTGCTGTTAAACGACGGTAGTGGAAAGAACGTACGTAAAGTTTTTTGACAATATAGGTATTGATCTATTGTTGTCATGTTTGTGAATTGTGTTTCTAATCTGAAAGCAATAGAAACAAATAGTTCGGCTGCTGTTTTATCTCGCCGCGTTAGGCAAGTATTATAAACCTTATAAAGTAGGTTTGACCTAAAAGAGTGAAGGAACGACTGGTTTCAAGGTCACAAGGTGTACCATAACGGGACTCTGTTAATTGCCTCGTTTGTAACCATAAAGGAGGAATAATAACAAAGGAACTTGACACACTTAAGGGATTTGGCGACGGTGAATCGAAACTGTATTATAGAGTGGGTATTAATATACCCATGTATTGCATAAGGACAAACCAAGTTGTTGCCACCTTTACTGGTGGCAGAAGACCACACTTTGTGTTTGGAATTAATTTTGCCTCCTTTGTTTTGGTTGGTCCAACACATAATTATATAATTAATTATGAGCATGTTATTTTTCCTCATTTTCTCCATATGTAATAATTTTGTGACTAATAAATAATTGTAGCGATCCGAAATCCCACCTTTAGGCAGTGAAGGCATCTATCATTGTACCCGCTAGACAAGCCAATATTTTGGGTGAAATTCACTATTCTCTTTATTTATGACATCAAAAGGTAACAATAAGCATGAGTGATTAAATAAGAATGCGGAATCTACGAAGTTATCAACTTAATATAACAGACAATACGAAATTTCCGTACATAAACCCACAGAACTGGTGTCACAAATTTCGAGGACAGTCTAAGATTTCTACAACAAGAGTCTGAAATGAACAAGTACAACTTTCTAGAAATACAAATAAGACTGAAAGGAAAAAATGGATGGTGACACCAAGGCCCACGAACGTCTGCGGGACTACCTCGGTGTCGCCTGTGTGGACTGAAGGATACTCCCTCTATCAGTGTCCACTAGGTCCGGCTCCGTAATCTGCACAACATAAAGAAGTGCAGGTGTAGCATCATTACAACCGACCCCATGTACTGAGTAAGTGCCAAGCCTAACCTCGGCGAAGTAGTGACGAGGCTAGACACGACAACAATAAATTACCTGCACAGTTCTACAATATATAACAGGAAAATAACAGGAAATAAACAATTAAGTACAGCAAGACAAGGACAAATAATGGGAAAAACGAGAGAGAACAGTAATGAATCACTGAGCAAGGCAACAATATAGAAGAGTAAAATTCAACAGGAAGTAACAACACAAACTAATATGTACACGGCATCACCCTTCGTGCTTTACTCTCATCCTTACCAAAACAAGTACACGACATCACCCTTCGTGCTTTAACTCTCGTTCTCACAATGCAATAAATGAAATAAATACACGGCATCACCCTTCGTGCTTTTACTCTCGTCCTCACAATGCAATAAATAAATAAAAAGGGCACGGCATGTTCCTTCGTGCTTTTAAATGTAAAATTATGGCACGGCATCACCCTTCGTGCTTTACACTCTTCCTCACCCAAACAACAACAAAGCAACGACTTGGCAAGGAAATCAACCGCGGGAAACACAATTCATAACCACCCAGCAGGGGAACAACAATCTAAATAATACCGTCCCGGCAAGGGACTCAGCTATAACCAATCTCTGTCGAGTATATAACTTAATAAAAACAATCCTCAACTGAAAAAAACTCATCACATGTCCTTTATCAAGTATTTTCAAAAATTGAATAACTTCCAAAATGAAATCTACTTCATAACACAATGAATATCGAAGAAAAACATGTAATACATCAAAACCGACTCACGGGCATGCTTGACAAACAATATATAGGTACTCGTCACCTCACCTATGCATTGAACATGGTATAAACAAGTAGCACATATGACTCAACACCTATTCCCTCAAGCTAAGGTTAGGCCAAACACTTACCTCGATGCCACGAACACAATCAAGCCTCTACTACCGCTTTACCTCTTGATTCCACCACCAACTCGCTCGTATCTAGCCACAAATTACTTTATTATATCAATAAATGCTAAATGAATAAGTTCTAATGCTTGGAAATGAGTTTTCTAAGGTTTTCTCAAAAAAGTCAAAAATCGACCCCGGGCCCGCTTGGTCTAAACCCGAAATTCGGACCAAAACCCGATTACCCATTCACCCCTGATCCCGGGTATATAATTGGTTTTGGAATCCGACCACAAATTGAGGTCTAAATTCCCAAATTTCAATATTCTTAGGTTTTCCCCAAAATTCCCAATTTCCCCTTGAAAACCCTAGTTTCTATGATGAAATTTTGTAAAAAAACGTTAAGGAGTAAAGAAAATGAGTTAGAAATCACTTACAAATATTTTGGAGAAGAAAGGGTGTTTAGAAAATCGCCTCTTATGTTTTTAGGGTTTTGAAAAATAGAAAATAACTGAAAATCCCGTTTATATATACCTCTCCCAGGCCTCCACCGCGGACCGTGCTAGGGCGACTGCGGCCGCGAAGGCCTCAACTGCGAATCTCTTTGAAACTCCCCCACCGCGGACCGCGTTGGGGAGACCGCGAAGGTCCACCGCGGACCGCGAAAGGTCGACCGCGGACCGCGCTATAGGTTCAGAGACCTGGCCCCTTTCTAATCTGCAACTGTTGTGTTCTAAGTCTAAAAACACCCCGGAATCTACCCGAAACTCCCCCGAACCCTCGGGGCTCAACACCAATTATAAACACAATCTCAAAAACATCCTACGGACTCACTCGTGCTGTTACACAACCAAAATAACACCAAAAACAACGAATTAGGCCTCGCAATCATTGTAATATTTCACAATATCTTAAACTCTCATATTTTCCACTTTTAATCCGAATCACGTCAAACTTAGTCCGTTTCTCACCAAATTCCACAGATAACTCATAATAAACATATCGAACATGTTCCGGGCTCCGGAACCATGATACGGGCCCGTTACCGCAGGTTTCACATCAAATCTCATTTTCAAAAACCTTTATATTTTTTTGAAAATAATTTTCATTAAAAATTCATTTCTCGGTCTTGGGACCTCGAAATTCGATTCCGGGCATATGCCCAAGTCCCATATTTTCCTACGGACCCTCCGGGACCGTCGAATCATGGGTCTGGGTCCGTTTACCAAAAATATTGACCAAAGTCAACTTTATTCAAATAATTACCATAAATTCCTCATTTTACCAATTTTCCACATAAAGGCTTTCCCGGCTACGCGCCCGGGCTGCGCACGCACATCGAGGTGAGATAAACGGAGGCTTTCAGGGCCTCGGAACACAGATTTAGTTAAAATGACACGGGATGACCTTTTGGGTCTTCACAATCTCCACCTCTAAAATAAACGTTCGTTCTCGAAAGGACATAGAAAGGTACCTGAATCGGGGAAAAGATGGGGATATCGGGTCCGCATATCGGACTCGCACTCCCAGGTCGCTGCCTCAATAGGTTGACCTCTCCACTGAACACGAACCAAAGGATAACTCTCCAATCTCAGCTGACAAACCTGCCGAGCCAATATGGCTACCGGCTCCTCCTCATAAGACAAATCCTTGTCCAACTGGACACCACTGAAGTCAAGAACATGAGCGGGATCGGCAATATACTTCCGAAGCATAGATACATGAAACATCGGGTGTACGGCTGACAAACTAGGTGGCAAGGCAAGTCTGTAGGCCACCTCTCCCACCTTGTCCAGAATCTCAAATGGAAAAATGTACCTAGGGCTCAACTTGCCCTTCTTTCCGGACCTCATCACGCCCTTCATGGGCGACAACCGAAGAAATGACCGGTCTCCTATCATAAATGCCAAATCTCGAACTCTGCGATCCGCATAACTCTTCTGCCTGGACTAAGTTGTAAAGTCTATCCTGAATGATCTTCACCTTGTCCAAGGCATCCTGGACTAACTCAGAACCCAACAATCTAGCCAACCATCCGACCGGCGACCGAAAACGCCTACCATACAACGTCTCATACGGGGCAATCTGAATGCTCGACTGATAACTGTTGTTGTAGGCAAACTCAGCTAAATGCAAGAACTGGTCCCATGAAACTCCAAAGTCAATGACACACACTCGTAACATATCCTCCAAGATCTGAATAGTACGCTCGAATTGTCCGCCCGTCTGAGGATGAAACATTGTGCTCAAATCAATCTGTGTGCCCAACTCACACTGAAATACTCTCCAGAAATGGGAGGTAAACTGAGTACCACGGTCATATATAATGGACACGGGTACACCATGCAATCGAACAATCTCCCTCATATAGATCTTTGCCAACTTCTCTGAAGAATACGAAACTGATACATGAATGAAGTGTGCTGACTTCGTCAGCCTATCCATAATAACCCACACCGCATCAAACATCCTCTGAGTCTGTGGGAGTCCAACTACAAAATCCATGGTGATACGCTCCCACTTCCACTCAGGAAGCTCAATCTGCTGCATCAAACCACCAGATCTCTGGTGCTCGTACTTAACCTGCTGACAGTTCAAGCACCGAGCTACATAGGCTACGATATCCTTCTTCATCCTCCACCACCAATAATGTTACCGCAAGTCCTGGTACATCTTTGCGATGCCCGGATGAATGGAATACCGGGAACTATGGGCCTCCTGCAATATAAACTCACGAATACCATCAACATCGGGTACACAAATACGACACTGCATCCTCAGAACTCTGTCATCATCAACTGTGACCTGCTTGGCACCTCCGTGCCAGACCGTATCTCTAAGAACACATAAATTACGATCATCATACTGCATGTCCCGAATACGATCATACAATGAAGAACGGGTCACAATATGGGCCAAAACACTGCCAGTCTCATAAACCTCCAATCTCATAAACCGGTTGGCCAAAGCCTGAACATCAAAAGCAAACGGTCGCTCTCCGGCTGATAGATAGGCAAGACTACCCATGCTGGCTGACTTCCGGCTCAAAGCATCGGCCACCACATTGGCCTTCCCCGGATGATATAAGATGGTAATGTCATAATCCTTCAACAGCTCTAGCCATCTCCTCTG
>ML279762.1:0-60193 GCA_005239495.1 Nicotiana undulata
CTCCGAAAGGCTGAATTGGCCTGCTCCCTCGGTACTTAGTGACTGAGTCATCACGTCGTACATATTACGGGATGGATTTCCCTGAGCCAATGGCCAATTATGTGTACCGAGAGGACCACCTGTGAGAGTTGCATGCTACATACATGGCATTTATTTGTTATTCACGGATTGTGACTAAGTTCTAGGGTCATTTATATAACATGATTGTCACTGATATTCTCGGTTATTTCTGAAACATTCATTATTCGAATTGTTATTTACGGAGGTTGAGTTCGTCACTACCTCCTCAGACCGTAGGTTGTTTTCGTTACTTACCTGCACACTGTGTGTGCAGATCCAGGTGCACCGAGATTCGGCGCGGCTCGGTGATAGCAGCTTATCTCTCAGAGCCGACGAGGTAGCAGCTGGCGTTCGCTGTCCCGTCCCTCTTTTCCTTATTTTTCCTCCTGTATTAGAAATTGGAAACTTAAAACTTCAGTATTATTTCTCAGTTGTATTGATGTTAGTAGCTCATGACTGCGTGACTCCAGATCCTAGATTGATTGTTGGAGCTTATTTCTTCTGTTAGACTGTTTTTAACTGATTAAAAATTTCCGTATTTCTATGAGTTGAGCCAAAAATGAGTAAATTTCTCTAGTAAATGAATTGAGCATTGTTGTAACGGTTGGCTAGCCTGGTTCCACGACAGGCGCCATCACAACCCGGATGCGGGTCGTGACACCCTTCTCTCAAAGTAGGTACTCCTATGGCTAAACATCCCTTCTCTCAAAGTCGATCTACTAGTGCATGTTTGTGCACATTATTTTGTCATCATCAAAAAGGGGGATATTGTTAGATTTCAGTTTTGATGATGAAAAATAATATAAGTGTATTTGAATGTAGGGACTCAAAGCAATCAATTAAAATAAATAGCAAGAAGGAAAGTATCAATCAAGATTGATTGGCTGAAGCCATCAAGGAATCAACAAAGCAAATCAAGATCCAAAAATTACACAATCAAAGCTGAAAGGAATCAGCAAAGCAATCAAGATTTGGAATTACACAATCAAAGTTGAAGGAAAATATCAATCAAGGAGAGCAATCAAAGCTAAAGGAAGATATCAATCAAAAGATGATTCAAGCCATCAACAATAAAAGGAAAGAAGTGTTAAAGTTCCGTCGAAGAAAATACTAGAAATCCGGCGGATATCAGCTTAAAGATGGAAAGCTATCAAGTCCACTCATCAAGGAAGTGTAACAGGATTCAACGTTACTCTTGGAAAGAATCAATCTTCGATTCCTTTCAAGGATCAAATCTCTTGGGTTCGCAAATCTCTCCAAACTCCAAAGCCTCCTGGAAAGTATATATACAATCATCTCAGACTTGAAGAAATATACTTTGATCAAACCAATTACCCTCTCTTTGTTCTACTGCAAACAAACATTGTAGCTCTACTAGATATGTTGTGTAACTAGTTAGGGAAGAAAGAGAAAAAAACACTGGTGAGGCATTGTATCAACAAAAGACAAGAGACATAGAGACTGAACATTTGGTGTAAAACTACATCATTCACTTTGTACTCAAGAAACTCAATCATAGAAAGAGAATTCTCTTGCAACCCAATGGGACTGGACTATGATTCACATTGAATCCGAACCAGTATAAAAACTCCGGTGTCTAATTCCTGCACTTCACTTTGATTTTTAGTTCTGCACTTATTATCTCGTTATAACATCTAGTCGACTAATTGGTAAACTAGTCAATTTATAATAATTATTTACAAAAATAAGCAATTCACCCCCTCCCCCCCCCCCCCCCCCCCCCCCTCTTGTACTTTCATTAAAAGTTTAATTCCTAGGTTACAATAGGTTGTAATCTAAAGTCGCTCAGTTAGTGAAGTTGAAATCCGGCGAGTGTAGGTCGTGGTTTTTAATCCCATGAGCTTAGAGTTTTCCTCGTAAATATTGTTGTATTATTTGCTTACCGCTGTGTGTTCTGTGAGAACTGATAAAGAACTCAATTCTCTATACAGTTTGGTGGACTCTTAGTTTACCTGAAACAAGATAATAGGATGACCGAAAAAATAGGGAGAATTACACCCCTTGTCGCTTGGCCTAACAATCCATCAAAAAATGGCCCATGTTTGAAGCCATTACCCAGTGTAGCCCAGGTTGTACATAACCTGACTTTTCACCAGTTAGCCCACCTTTTGTTCTTCGTTCTTCTTCTTCCCGTGTCACGCCTTTGCACCCCAAAATTTCTCTACCATATCTCCTTCAATTCTTCTTCCAGATTCAAAACTGATAATCACCATTTTGATGAAGAAGAAAACCAATTTGCAAGAGATTTGGAGTCATATGAAGATCACTTCCTCCATTGGAATGGGGAGGAATGTGTTTATTGTCATGCACTAAGAGGTTCACTCATTAGGTCGTTGGATCATCAAACTAGAAAGAAGGTGTCGGCATTTTCCCGGCCTTATCCTCATTCCACATGTAATTTTGATCCCAATGGTTAACTAAAAATTTAAAAAATAAAAGTCACCATTAAAGGTGACTCAAAGATCTGAGTTCTGAAATTGGATTTTCTGATTTGTGAGTTGTTTGGAATAGGTGTTGTCCCAATTGATTGGAATCATCAAAAGGAGTTCAAAACTTAAATTTCAAGTGATTTGGAGTTGATTTAAGCTAGATTTGAGTTAAATTTCAGAGGATGTCCAAGGAAGAAGAAGAACCTGTGAAGCTTCATTGATAGAATTTATTTGTATAATGTATAATAGTGTATAAACACCTCTTATACATTATTGTATACAAGGTTGATACATTATTTACAGGTATTTGGTGAATTTCTCGCATTTTCTTCTTCTTCTTCTTCTTCTCATTCTTCTTATACATATATATACACAGTGTATCACATATATTTGTACCACTGTGATTATACATCTTTATACACTTTTATACATTTTTATAAAACTATGTACATAATGTATCCCTTCGTATAAAAGTGTATAAGCATCTCTGATGAACTTTTTGTACGATTTTCAGTTACAATTCTTGTATAAAACTAGTCCAAATCTCCAACAAATAACTTCAAACTTTGTATACAACCTACTTAGACTATTTCTAATAAGTTCAAACAATACCCACTCCAAATTTCTCACAAATTCAAATTCGAAATTTAATAAGATTAGCATTTAAGGAGATGAGATTTTAGGTTTCTCGCGTATGTTTTTGCGTTTTGTAGTTGTAATAGGTATGTATAAACTTGAGGAAAAAAGAGAATAAAAACTCATGGATATTTTACGCCTGAAGATATACAAAATCATAAAATGAAAAAATAATAATTTGAAGAAGTATTGATTATATGAGAAGGCACGAATGAGTGTTGACTGAGCGTCTCGATCAATGGTTACATTAAAAATGGGGAACTGATTCGTTTTCATTTTTGTTTGCATATAATTCTTTTATATTAATTAATTATGGGTGAAAATTTAGGAGAGAGCTACAATAGGGGTAGGTAGGTGGCGAAAAAAGATGAGGTTGTTATAGTTAGAGGGAATGAGAAAAGAAAAGATCTTATTGATATTTGGCTACATATTTGCAAACTTATAACTGGGCTAAAATAGTGCAAGGTTAACTTATGGAGTGCATTATTCTGTAATTTTGTCAAAAACATAATAGTAACAGATAGTAATAGAAACCTAAGAATAAGAAACATTGAGAATGCATATTAATGCTACTGATATGAAAAAGAAGAAGCTCGACTACCCACTAACCTCTTGCCCTAGTTTTTGACCTCCACGTCCTTCTATCAAGGGACATGTACTCAATAATCAAACTACAACTTTTAAATAAATCATATCTCCTTGCCGCGATGTTCATAAGTTATACTAGCTTATCTAACTCACGTCTAGACCTGGCAAGATGGTTAAAAATAATAGTTATCCACCCAACCCAACCCACTAAAAATGGGTTGGATAACTGACTTTTTAAAATCGGGTCGAATATGAATAATTACCCATATTATACATTAGAAAAATGAGTAACCAAATGGGTAACCAATGGGTAAAATATGGATCATACAATTATTGAAAAATTATTTCAGTAATGTTCTTCTATTGCAAGGGCAACAAATTCAAATTAGAGTTTGAGGCTAATGTGAAATCATGAATGGATAATATGGTTACTCATTTTATCCGCCGGTTAATCCATTTATTACCCGTGTTAAATATGGTTCGGGTCGGATAATTTAACCGTTTTTTCATTACTCGTTTCGACCTGAACCATATCCGCCCCGCCCCGCCCCGCCCGTTTGCCACTCCTACTCACGTCTTATTTTTTTTTTTTTTTTTTGAGATTCCTCTCTTCTTTTGGTGCCTCTAAACTCAAATATCAATTAAGTAGTTAATTATACTAACTAAAGGAAGAAAGGACAAAGATAATCAATCACCTCCTTTTTTCATCCACCAAATCGAAACTCCATCATGAATTATCTTTAATTATTTGAGTAATTTTCATCGCATACAGTTTGGTTGCTCCAGACTGCACCCTACTCTTATTTTAAATCTATGTTTTCTTTTGCTTTTCCCTCCAAATTCGTATCTATAAACTGATCTTCTACCCCACAATCCATTAGTCAATATTTTAAAACTAAAAAATTGCATGTCTTCTGATTGACATGCCATGCTACTTTATCAAAGTCTTCCAGAAAATTAGTAAAATATTCAAACAACAAACTATAGCATGAAAGTAAAGATCAACCACTACTTCCTATCAATTTTGAAATTCTCCAATAACAACAAAAGATAAAAAAGAAGAAGAATTATGTAAAGATATGTGCGTGGACTTCAGCGTCTTGATCAGCACTTTAGTCAAAACTATCAGCTACAATAAAAACACTAAAAATAAATCGTAGAAAAAGGGAAGTTGTAGTAGTAGTGTAGTCGAGCCACAATTTGAAGATTGTAATTCTTGTTGTATAGGTTTATGTAATTAAATTAAATTAAATAAAAAAGGGCAAAACGAGGTTCAAAATTTTAGTTCTTTTAAGTTACTGAATTTTAATTAATAACTTATATACATATTTAATAAATTTCTTAATATAAATACAAGGTTTGGACAATTAATTATATGTAATACACAACTAAAAAATCAGATTTTAGCGGCAGATATTCTTCTAATGATTTAGCGACAAAGTATGCAGCTAATACCATTTTTTTTGTAGCTATTGAATTCGGCCGAATTCGCACCGTATATGCAAGCTATGTGACTGTAGTAGGAAGAATAATAGAGTAGATTATTTTTGCAGCATTTCCCATGAAAAATAACACATATATAGTAGGTTTTAGGTCAGGAATAAGTCTAATAACCAGAATCCAAGAGAAGGAATTAATTGGTACAGACTAACATAGATCTGGTGTCTCTCTTTTCTTTTCTCTTTCCCGATACATAAGGAAAGAAAGAAAGAAAAGGAACAAATTAAAGTAGAAACTTAAGCATGCATATGAAAGCAAAAAGATGACGAAAATAAGAAGAAGAGTCAGATCAGATGATAAAAAAAGAATATTCTTGAGCAGCTAAAGCCTTCATTTAATTCATCTCATGCCTTCTGGGTGCAATGGGAAGAGTTCAAGTGTCCTATCACCATTATCCTCTCTACAGTTTCTCTTTTCCTCTTCCTCCAAATATTCAAATGTCCAACCTCTGCACTTTCTCTTGTATGGACTATCTACCAGCTCCCTCTCTACTTCTCCCTATAAGAATAAAAAACAATTCACCGTTAGACACAATAATAAAAGAAGATTTTTTGTAGTATCAGATCGCCTAAAATATAATTACATACAATTAATTATATTTAAAAAAAAGATAACGACTTGCTACAAAGTGTCAAAATAGACTGATAGTAGACCAAATAGTGTAATTTTATTTTACGATGACAATGCATATAACTCCATAATTAATTATTTTAACTTATTTATACTAATTATGGAAGGAAAATCTTGGAGCAATGGTAAAGTTATTTTCGTGCAGCGTATAAATTGCAGGTTCGAGTCTTGAAAGCAGCCATTGATATTGCGTTAGGGTGTCCTTGTGTACTTAGCTACTTTTATTTATTTATTATGTATTAATAAATTATATAGTGGAAGTGTGAGAAATTAAGGAGAAGAGACATACCCTAGTGTCAAATGACAAAGGACTAGTGACTATGGGTGGTGGTGTTCTTGGACTTTGGCTAAGACCAAGACTATTGCGCTTCTGCTTTTGTCTCTCACGAGCTTTGTGGTTTTGAAACCAATAGAACACGTTTTTCCCCTCTATTTTCCCATATTTTCCTAGCTGTACTGTGATTTGCTCGATTTGCTGGGCATTGGGTGTGCGCATCCCACCCCTATACAGCATTTCGAGTATTCCTATCTGTTCTTGCGTTGGATTCCACCTTGTACCTCCCGGGTGCGATTCCACCTACATAACATGTTAAAAGAGTTTAAGTTCTGTGCAACAATAATAACAACAACGATGTTGTTTCCGATAAACCCTCAACTAAAAAGAAGATGAAGAAGTACTGATAGCAAGTAATATATATAGAAAACTGAGATTAAGAAAGTAAAAAAAAAAAGATGAAGTTCTTTGCCTCAATAGTAACTAAAAAATGCAAGTGCGATAACTTATTTATAATTGATCAAATTACGAAAATGTAAAATTTATTTATAGTACTGTAGTGTATATTAAAAACCCTGTTTAATTAAGATCGCTACAAATTTGAGAAACACTTGAAAATGTGTTGTATTTCCCAGCAAGATAAACATGTTAGAATAATAGAATCCCATCATTATTATATTTTTCCTTGTTCAAAGTCATAGGGATACTATATAGTATAGCTAGCAAGTATATATATGATAGTAAATTACCTGAGAGGAGTCTTTCTTGTCGTCGTTGAATGAAGTTTTTCCAGGGCTAGTGCTACTTTCAGGTCTAATGAAGCTCTTAAGATCGAAAGGAGGAGTGACAATAGTAGGATCATTGGTGCAGGTTGAGAGCTTAGGAGCAAGAGGTCGTAAACGTTTACAACCAAGTGTAAGTGAAGGAGCAGCTGAATCATGCTCTAAGATTAATCCACGTGTGAACTGATGCACCTTCATGCTTAAGCTTCCTGATGATGATCCAGTGTACATTGGAGGGTTGGGTTTTTAAAAATTGATGACAGAAGAGCCTCCATTATATAGAAGTGAAATCACTATTGTTAAAAGGCGGACTCAGGATTTGAAAGTTACGAGTGCATTTTTGCATTCAATCAAAGCCTGCTTTGTATATAAGATGTCACTATAAAAGTATTATTTTTTATAGGCTTATACATGTATACATGAAATTTTTGCCGAACTTCCGGGAGCTGATGACCCTTTCCTTTACAATATAGGTCCAATATACATTTACATTACAACAATAACAAAATTCAGTATGATTCCAACAGGTGGGGTATGAGGAGGGTAGTCTGTACGCAGACCTTACCCCTACTTAATGTAGGTAGATATGTTGTTTCCAATAGATCCTCGGATCAGGAAAGGCAAGAAGAAGAGGAGGAAAGCAAGGAAGGAAGAAAGAAAGAAGGAAGAGAAAAGAAAAAGGGAGAGATAAAGAATAAGTAGTACTCCCTCCGGTTCACAATAAGTGACCAATTTGCTTTTAGCACGCCCATTAAGAAAATAATCTCTCCGGTCCAAAATAAGTAATCTTTTGCCTGTTTTCTCGCAGATTAAGAAATCCACCTTTTAGCATTAATTAGCAATGAAATTGATCATATTAACCTTATTATCCCACATAAATACTCCTAACACATACTCCAACACCATTTACTCCAAGGGCAATGTAGGAAAAAAAATAATTAATTCATTCTTGAAATCTGAAAAAATCACTTATTTTGGACCACAAGAAAAATGCCAGAAAATCACTTATTTTGGACCGGAGGGAGTACTAAATTTTGTACAAAAATACCTAGTATGACTAAACTACCCCTAATTAAACATTTAATGTGAGGAGTAAGAAAACTTTTTAGGGATATGTACAGGGATTATTTTATAAAAATGAATTGAATTATTTTTTGATTACATAACTGGACACTTATTTTGAACCAAAATAAAAAAGGAAACTAATCACTTATTATGAACCGGAGGGAGTACCAAATAATAGTAACGGGTACACTAGTATATTAATCACATTGTATAAGAGCTTGTACCCTATCATATCAATTAAAAGAAAATAACAACTCATAATAAGTGAAATTATGAAAAATATAAGAGACAACTTATTACATAATTTAAAAATGTATTGATAGTGTAAAAATTGTTGAGGAAAAAAAAAACAATAAAAGAAAGTGGGAAATGAGGTGGGTGCCAAGAAGAACCAAGACCAAATGATGAGGTGAGGTTGACTTATGATTTCCATTTTAAAAAGCAAGAAAAAAGTGGATCTAGATAGCTATCTAGAGAGAGGGAGGAAAAGAGAGGTGTAAAAATTGTATATAATTGTTATGAATGAATGAATCTATCGATAGGTGAGCGTGTGGGTGAATGTATGCGTGTGTGTAGTTGCCTAGTCTAATCAAATGTAATGAGTTGGTTTTCTTTTTTCTCATTTTATTTCTTTTTGCCTTTCCTTTCTTTTTTTCTTCTTACTTTCATGATTATAAGTCGTCCATGCTTTTCGGTGGCCTCTTCTCCTTCTAAACTTTATCACTATAAAGTGAAGAGAGAATATAGGGAGGAAAAAAATTAAAGAAATTATATGGATAAAATTAGTGAGTGGAAAAATTGAATGCCGTCTTTAAGTGGTGGAAGATGTTGAAAAAATCCACTACGTTTATAATATTATAGTATGTGTATTACATGCATGACGTGTGTACATATATATATATATTGAATTTGTATACTATATATGACCAAAATCCATCTGATGTAGCTTTAGATATGCACATACCCCAAATATATCCCTTTTTTCTTTGGGAACTGTATACTCCAATTTCCCAAATATTATAAAACCACCATTCTAACTTTATATCCCATTTTTGTATAGCAAAATCGTTGCATGATTCAAGCACATGCTCAAAGTAGTGTATCAAAGTAAAACCCTAATTATCTGTCACCCAATCAATGATTGAATTATTAATTTATGCTCAAGTGATAGTCAAGACCGTTGGTAAATATTTTCTTTCTTGTTCTTTTGTGTGTCTAGATCCTTTGTTCTTTTAATTAATTATTCCAAGAATGCACCGAAACCCATTAATTTCTCTAGCTTTAAAAAAAAAGTCAAAAAGAAAATCTACAGCTTGACTAAAATATATACTTCAGAGAGGTGATTTTAGGCTCATTCACAAACGTGGAGGCATACAATTGAAGGCAGGTATTTCTTGAGTATAATATTTATATGTAGTGTGTCCTCAGTTATCCACAATTGGAAGAAAGGCTGCAATATACTTGATATGTGAATCCAACAAAAACTTTTTAGTGAAAGTCTTCAGGGAATGCTGAAATTCATGTGCCCGATCCTTAAAGATGTACTGAGTTTATACTTTATAATCTTGATCGTATTGATTTTGGTATGAACATAAATCTCCTTTTCTCCATCCGCCTTTGAAAATAGAAATACTTTTTCAAAGATAAAAGTTATTGAATTATGTGAATCGTCTCATGTAAATGGTTAAACACGTAAAATTATCTTAATTACTGAAAGAATAACAGTGATTTTTGACAAAATCTTGTTCGTTTAAACACGTGAAAATATTTTGTAATGAGTGGTAACAGTAATGCTAGAATTCATGACATTAATTTATTATTTTTCTTGAATGAAACATGTAAAATTAATTTGTCAATAGGCCATGGAGGTGAAATTAAACCATATATTATATGGCCTTATGTTTATTGCCTTAATTAATTTTTGGATGAAATGTGTTTTAGAAAAAGGCCAATATGTCCATTTTCTATTTTATTTCTTTAATTTCTATGCTCCTTTTGTGTAGTTAAGGTGATGATGGAGATTTACCCGTCAAATAGTTTCCATAGACCAAAAGCTCATCATAAATGTTTCATAATATAACCAAAGCAAGAAATTAAAAGATATAGGCATATCTTCATAAGATTAATACTACTACTACTACTACGTTTTTCAAAGCTTGGCGTGGAGAGTGTCAAATGACAAGTAACCACTCTTTGAATAAAGGAAACTTTGAAAATATTTTTTCATATACGTCAAGGCGCATGAGACACAGAAAGAGTGATGTCTAATCAAACATGGGATGTTTTTTTCTGACAAATTTATAGGAGTAGTAACTTTATTTAAATTATTATTCATATTGACTGTCAAATTTAACGTACATGAGTATCATATTTGATTTCCAATATTCCACCCCAGATAAAAATTTACAAAGATCACAAACTTTACAATTTTTGCATTCACAGTTTAAAATAGTTTGAAATGTAGGCAAAGGTTTGTTGTCATTTTTCCCAACCAAATCAACAGAGACACCAACAAAACCTAGGGAAGATTGAAAAATTCTACTGCATCAGTTTGTCCTTTTGGCCTTTCGGCCAGAAACCAAAGAAGTTGTCTTATTGTCACGAAGTCATTCTACGTAGAAATATTTCACATAGTAATGATTTGAATGTTGAAAATCTCATTATCCTATTTTGATGTTTCGGTGCCCAAACGTTAGAGGGACAATATCCCTATGAATTCAAAGTACCCCTGACCAAATTTTATTTTCCACTTGTAAGCAAATAAAAAGGAGTACAGAGTACTGTAGTTACATTTTTTTTTTCTTTTTGCTTTAAACTCGCTCGAAACTATATTTAAACTGAAGTTTTTCTAGATTGAGGAACCATTTATTCATACAAGTGTTAGGGTTTCGCGGTTGATAAATCTCCAAACTATCGCTCACAGTGAGGAAGCCATAATCTATTGGATTGTTTGTTTGTCTTTCTATCTGGTGATACATCTCGTTCGAGTACCCCGTCCACTTGACACCTATCGTAGTGATAAACGACTCATCTCGCCATGACCTTCTCTTCATGAATTCTCAAAAAAAAAACTTATGTCGCTCCATCGACGTAGGGGCAGAGAGAACCCATCACTTTATTGGTTGTGCTACCGGAGACTCTGGGAAAGTCGAAATAGAAGAACACTCATCTTGGGTGGGCGTACTACTTAGATACAACAGTAAAATAAAATATGTAAATTAAATAGAAAATTAGATCAAAATAAAGCTGCATTTCTCTTTCTGCCTTGGGTCAGTTATCCATGGGGATGGGGGATCGACGAGGATGTCACACACCGTATATGGGTGGGGTGGATGAAATGAAGGTTATCATCTAGAGTCCTGTGTGACAAGAAAGTGCCTCCGCTACTCAAAGGTAAGTTTCATAGAGCGGTGGTTAGGCCGGCCATGTTGTATGGGCTGAGTGTTGGCCAATTAAGAACTCACATACCCAGAAGATGAAAGTAGCAGAAATGAGGATGTTGAGGTGGATGTGCGGGCACACTAGGATGGATAAGATTAGGAATGAAGATATTCAGGAGAAGGTGGGTGTGGTTCCTATTGATGACAAGATGCGGGAAGCGAGACTCAGATGGTTCAGGCACGTTCAGAGGAGGAGCTTGGATGCCCCGGTAAGGAGGTGCGGGCGGTTGGCGTTGGTGGGTACGAGGAGAGGTAGAGGGCGGCCTAAGAAGTATTGGGGAGAGGTGATCAGGTTGGATATGGCGAGACTTCAAATCTCCAAGGAAATGGCACTCGATAGAAAGCTGTGGAGGTCGAGTATTAAGGTTGTGGGTTAGGAGATAGTTGAGCATATTTAGTCTTACTAGTGTGAGGCTAGGCTGATAGGAATTAGTCTTAGACTGCTAGTGATTAGTGCTGTATTTACACTACTTTTCCATTTTCATAGTGCCGGGCCTTATTTACTTGTCATTATTTCTGTCTTTCATCTATTCACTAGTTTTTGTGTTGTTGTTAGTATTCTCATGATGTTACTGATATATTTTCTCCTTTTGTCTTCTTGAGTCGAGGATCTATCGAAAATAACCTCTCTACTCCATCGGGGTAGAGGTAAGGTTTGCGTACACACTACCCTCCCCAGACCCCACTTGTGGGACGATACTGGGTTGTTGTTGTTATTTTCTCTTTCTGCCTTTTATTTTTTGTTAACCACCTTGCTAGACTAAAACAAGAAGAAGCTTTCGAGTATTCCACAATACATTTTAGCTTATGATTATAGTGGTTTAATTTTGACGATCCAAATATATATATATATATATATATATATTTGGATCGTCAAAATTAAACCACTATAATCATAAGCTAAAATGTATTGTGGAATACTCGAAAGCTTCTTCTTGTTTTAGTCTAGCAAGGTGGTTAACAAAAAATAAAAGGCAGAAAGAGAAAATAACAACAACAACCCAGTATCGTCCCACAAGTGGGGTCTGGGGAGGGTAGTGTGTACGCAAACCTTACCTCTACCCCGATGGAGTAGAGAGGTTATTTTCGATAGATCCTCGACTCAAGAAGACAAAAGGAGAAAATATATCAGTAACATCATGAGAATACTAACAACAACACAAAAACTAGTGAATAGATGAAAGACAGAAATAATGACAAGTAAATAAGGCCCGGCACTATGAAAATGGAAAAGTAGTGTAAATACAGCACTAATCACTAGCAGTCTAAGACTAATTCCTATNCACCATTTCTGCTTCATTATGTGTGGTTCAACTCTTTTAGGTCGTTTTGGTATGTTGGCTCGGGTTCAGAGTAATTGTGGAGAAAAATGAGACACTTAGTCTTTTAAGTTGGTTAATAAGTTGGAAAAGTCAACCGGAAGTTGACTCATAGGTAAATGATGTCGGAATTGGTTTCTTATGGTTCGGATAACTTCGTTAGGTGATTTGGGACTTAGGAGCGTGTTTGGAATGTTATTCGGAGGTCCGTGGTAGAATTAAGCTTGAATTGGGGGAAATGGATTTTTGGCGATTTTCGACCGGTAGTGGAAAATTAGATATCGGGGTCGGAATTAAATTTTGGAAGTTGGAATAGGTTTGTAGGGTCGTTTGTGATGTGTGTGCAAAATTTCAGGTAATTCAGACGTGGTTTGGTTGGTTTCGGCATCGTTGGCGAATTTCGGAAGTTTAGAAGTTCTTAGGCTTGAATCTGAGGGTAATTTGGTGTTTTTATGTTGTTTTGGGTGTTCCAAAGGTTCGAATAAGTTTGTGGGATGATATGTGATGTGTTGGTATATTTGGTTGAGGCCACGAGGGGCTCGGGATGATTTCGGATGGCTAACGGAAGTTTGGAAGTTAGAAAAATGCAGCAGAAGGCTACTGGTGTAACTCTTCTGGTGTGGCCGCAGGTGCGATGATCGCAGGTACGGAGGTGGTGTCACAGAAGCAGAAGGTGAATGTATGGGCTTGACCGCAGATGCGAAGGAAGGAGCGCATCTGCGAGCCCGCAGGTGCGAGTGTTGGACCGCAGGTGCGGACATTGGAATTAAGTGAATTTTCGCAGGTGTGCACCTGGGACCGCAGGTGCGAGGAATTTGTCCGCAGGTGCGGAATCCCTGGGGCAGAACCTATAAATTGGAGACTTCGCAAAATTTGGGTTATTTTCCACCATTTTTGTTCAGACTTGGAGCTTTTTTAGGGATTTTGGAGAGGGATTCAAGGGGAATCACATTGTGGTAACGTTTTTGAACCTAAAACTTGATTCTATGGTGATTTTTAACTGATTAAGCATGAAATTTGTTGGATTTAAGGGTGAAATTTGGGGGAATTAGGCTTGGAACTTGAGAGTTAAAATTGGGTGATTGAGGGGTCAAACGAAGTTAGATTTCTATAAATTTGGTATGTATGGACTCGTGAGAGGATAAGGATTCTAGTTGTGTGATTTTTATCGAATTCCGAGATGTGGGCCCGGGGGTCGGGTTTGGCCAATTTCGGTATTTTTTATGTAATTTGATAATTTTCACGTGGGCTTTATTCCTTTAGCATATATTGATCATATGATTCTGATTTTGGTTAGATTCGGAGCAATTGGAGGCTGAGTCAACAGGCAAGGGCATCGCGGGTTAGAGTTTTGTCCGATTTCAGGTAAGTAATGATTGTAAATCTTGTCCTAAGGGTATGAAACCCCGAATTACACATTGTTTCACTATTTTGAAGTGGCGTACATGCTAGATGACGAGCGTGTGTCATGCACCGTTGGGGATTGTGACTTGGTCCGTCCCGTGGCAACTATTAAGTTGCGTATATGATCGAAAACTATATGATATTTTGTGTGTTAGAAAGTATTACTATGTTTTGTGCTGAATGCCGTATTTGGGCCTCGTGCCAAGTTGCTTGGACCCTTCAGGGATTTTACTTCTATTTCCTCACTGTTTAGATTTAAAATATGTACTCAGTCATGCTATTTTTTACTGATTTCATAACTTAGTCTTATTTACTCTGTTTTGATGCATAAAATGATATTTTGGGCTGAGCACCCTGTTTTATTGGTAGCCTGAATGGATCGAGAGGTTCTGACTAATTGAGGCCGAGGGACTGTGTTGTGAGGATATCATGGGATCGGGCTGCGCACCGCAGCATGTTGTACTGATTTATGATATATGAGAGGCTGAGGGCCTGATTGATTATGCCACGAGATGTCTTGTTAAAGCGCTTGGGCTGTAGGATCCCCTCCGGATTCTGTACACCCCCGGTGAGCGCGGGTTCCCTGAGTGAGTGATGTGATGTTGCCCGAGAGGCTGTTCTTGGTTCAAGTTATGCCCGTGGGGATGATTACGAGTGATTGTGAGGTTGCCCGAGGGGCTGTGTCACGACCCAAATTCCCAACCTTAGGGATCGTGATGGCGCCTAACACCACACTTGCTAGGCAAGCCAATGTTAGAATTCGATTAGCTATTTTCCTTTGATTATTTACTTAAACACAATAAAACAAATTTAAAATAAATTGGATCTAATGATTTCCAGCGAATAACTTCGTAAATAAAATAATAAACTAATAAATAAACCGAGCCACGAACTAATTATACAACTATAAGACTACCCCAGAGTCTGGTGTCACAATTCACGAACTTCTAAGAATACTACAAATAATGGGCTGAAAGAAAATAATATATTTGGTTTAAAAAAATAAAACAGTCTCTATGAACTAAGAGAAGATTGCAGGGATATGCGAACGCCGACATATATACCTCGTGTCTCCGAATGATGAATGACCGCAGCTAAAAATCTCTAACGTTGGCCGGTACCTGGATCTGCACAAAAGAGTGCAGAGTGTAGTATCAGTACAACCGACCCCATGTACTGAGTAAGTGTGGAGCCTAACCTCAACGAAGTAGTGACGAGGCTAAGGCGGGACAATGTAACTTAACCTGTAACAGTATATATATAACAGAACGAGAAAGTACAATTCCAAATAAAACAAGAACAATAAACCTATAATAATAATTAAAGTAATTCAACTGCCTTTTTTCCAGGCCTCAGTCATAACCAAAATCTCAAATAATTTCCAAAATTTCCAAAGTTTCCAAAGTTTTGAATTTTAAAATAAAAGTAGGTGTAAAATAGGATAGATAGTAAAGTAAAACCAAAGCTTTTCAAATCTTTGCTTTTTCTTGGAAAAATCAGTAAATCATAAGTGTCCACCCTTATTGCTCCTTGTTGCGGCGTGCAACCTGCTCCCACTTGTCCACCCTTATTGCTCCTCCCTACATATATATTATCCCTATTACTCATGTTGCGGCGTGCAACCCGATCCCACCTGTCCACCCTTATCACTCCTTGTTGCGGCGTGCAACCCGCTCCCACCAGACATATCATCAATTTAATTATTTATGAAAACTTTCACAAGTTAGGCCAAGTATTTCATAACACTTTTATCTCAACAATAGTAAACAGAAAGCATCATAACTCATAAACTGTATCCAATATCATTTCATAATGAAACCAACCAGAATATATGTAAATACTATAACGTTGTCATCCAGCTCAATCTTTATAGTACCATAACAACATCAAAGGAATAACCAACACTTTTAACACACTTGCAACAATACTTGGCAATAATCTAATGAAACCAAATAGCCATGTAAACCTCAATGATCATAAAACAGTTAATCCAGGAAGAAAATAAATGAGAAACGGGGAAGGAATCATGTTAAACAAGTAATTTGGTAGTGCAAAGGTACTCATCACCTCACCTATACACTACACAAAAATAATTTCACATAACAATCAGGTTAGGGATTCTTATTCCCTCAAGTCAAGGTTAAACCAAGCACTTACCTCGATTTCACAAGCAACTCACTGTTCTAGAACTGCCTTTCCTTTAGAATTTGCTTCTAATCCGCTAGAATCTAATCACAATTTTATCAATGTTATCAATCATAAACTAAAGGAATCATTTTTATTGAAAGACAATGGTTTTCCTAAGTTTTCCTATTCAAATTCAAAAATCGACCCCGGACTCGCTTGGTCTAAACTCGAGGTTCGGACCAAAACCCGTTTACCCAATCTCTCCCGGGCCCGGATATACAAATGGTATTGGAATCCGGCCTCAATTCGAGGTCTAATTCCCTAAATTTTGAAATTTCTAAGTTCTACCCAAAAATCCAATTTTTACCATGAAAACTCTAGATTTTTTGTTGTAATCTTGTTAAAAGTTGTTAGGAATTGAAAGAAAGTAGTTAGAGATCACTTACCAATGATTTGGAGAAGTTTGGGTCTTTGGAAAATCTCCTATGGAGGTTTAGGATTTTAGAAAATTGAAAAAGAAGTAAAAATTCCATCAAAAAGCTGATATAACAGGCTGCGGGTCTCGCATTTGCGAACTGGAGTTCACATTTGCGAACCCTGAGCTTTCCAGAAAAATATCGCAAATGCGAGCAAGCCTTCGCATCTGCGAACAGGGCCCTTTCGCATTTGCGACCCAGAACCTCGCAATTGCGAGATCTGAGGATGGCCATTGACTTCGCATTTGCGAAGCCCGACCTCGCATTTGCGAGATCTGAGGCCTCCACACCAGATGTTCAGCTGTTGGGATACTTTTCTAAGTCTATACACTCCGTAGCCTACCCGAAACTCACCCGAGCCCTCGCGGCTCCAAACCTAACATGCACGCAAGTCTAAAAATATCATCAAATCATCAAAATATTATAAAAATCTACTGATTTAGCCTCAAAACTCAAGATTTCCTCAAGAACATTCAGATTCCTAACTTTTCAACCGGATGTCTGAATTACATCAAATCAACTCCAAGTCTCATGAAACTTCACAGATAGGACTTATATAACATAACGAACTTGTTTCAGGCTCCAGAACATAAATACGGGCCCGATATCATATATTTCACACATTATTTTATTTTTTTATTTCTTGAAGTAACCAGCAGCACAATGTTCTTCAAAAATTGTTTTCTAAGGCTTGGGACCTCAGAATTCAATTCCGTGCATACGCCCAAGTCCCATATTTTACTGCGGAATTTTCGAGATCGTCGGAACACAGATCCGGGTCCGTTTACCAAAAATATTGATCGAAGTCAATTAAATCCAAATTTTAACTCTAGAAATCACTATTTTTCATATTTTCATTTAAAAGCTTTTCGGTTTTGCGTCCGGACTGCGCACGAAAATCGAGGTAATTAGAATTAGTCTTTTTAGGTCTAGTAATCCTAGAGTTAAGTTTGTTTTCATAATATGACCCTTTGGGTCATCACAATCTCCACCTCTAAAACACATGTTCGTCCTCGAACGGATATAGAAAATTACCTGAATTGGTGAACAAGTATGGATATTTACTCTGCATGTCTGACTCGGACTCCCAAGTGGCCGCCTCGACGGGCTGACCTTTCCATTGCACTCAAACTGAAGGGAAACGTTTTGACCTCAATTGACGCACTTGCGATCTAAAATGGCTACCGGCTCCTCCTCATAAGTCAAGTCTTTGTCCAATTGGACAGAGCTGAAATCTAACACGTGGGACGGGTCACCATGATATTTTCGGAGCATAGACATATGGAATACCGGATGAACTGAGGATAACCATGGAGGCAACGCGAGTCTATAAGCCACTTCCCCCACTCTATCAAGAATCTCAAAAGGGCTGATATACCTGGGGCTAAACTTACCCTTCTTCCCAAATCTCATAACACCCTTCATGGGTGATACCCGAAGCAATACTCTCTCTCCAACTATAAATGCCACATCACGAACCTTACGGTCGGCATAACTCTTTTGCCTAGACTGAGCTGCACGAAGTCTCTCCTGAATAATCTTGACCTTATCTAAGGCCTCCTGAACTAAGTCTTTACCCAGTAACCGAGCCTCTCATGGCTTAAACCATCCAACTGGCGATCTGCATCGTCCACCATATAATGCCTCATAAGGAGCCACCTGAATGCTCGACTGATAACTATTGTTATAAGCAAAGTCTGCTAACGGCAAGAACTGATCCCAAGAACCTCCAAAGTCAATAACGCAAGCGCGGAGCATATCCTCCAAAATATGAATGGTACGCTCAGACTGCCCGTCAGTTTGAGGATGAAATGTTGTGCTCAGCTCTACTCGGGTACCCAACTCACGCTGAACCGCCCTCCAAAAGTGCGAAGTAAGCTGCGTACATCAATAAAGAATGATAGACACAGGCACACCGTGAAGGCGAACAATCTCTCGAATATATATCTCTACCAACCTCTCTGAAGTATAATAATTTGCCACATGAATGAAATGTGTTGATTTAGTCAGCCTATCCACAATAACCCAAACTGCGTCAAATTTCCTCTGAATGCGTGGGAGTCCAACAACAAAGTCCATAGTGATACGCTCCCACTTCCACTCAGGAATCTCTATCTACTGAAGCAAACATCCGGGTCTCTGATGCTCATATTTTACTTGTTGACAATTTAAGCAACGGGCAACATACGCAACAATGTCTTTTTTCATCCTTCTCCACCAATAATGCTGCCTCAAGTCCTGGTACATTTTGGTTGCACCTGGGTGTATGGAATACTTAGAACTGTGAGCCTCCTCAAGGATCAACTCACGAAGGCCATCAACATTAGGCACACATATACGACCATGCATCCTCAAAACACCGTCATCTCCAACTGTAACCTACTTGGCACCACCGCGCCGAACTGTGTCCCTAAGAACCATCAAATGCGGGTCATCATCGTGCCGCTCTCGGATACGCTCAATTAGAGAAGACCGAGCGACTGTACAAGCTAGAACACTGCTGAGAGAAATATCCAACCTCACAAACTAATTAGCCAACGTCTGAATGTCTGAAGCTAACGGTCTCTCACCGACTGGAATATACGCAAGGCTGACCATACTCACCGCCTTTCTACTCAATGCATCAGCCACCACGTTAGCCTTCCCTAGATGATATAATATAGTGACATCATAATCCTTCAGTAACTCTAACCATCTCTGCTGCCTCATATTTTGATCCTTTTGCTTGAATAAGTACTGGAGACTGCGATGGTCAATGAAAACCTCACACGACACGCCATAGAGATAGTGCCTCCAAATTTTCAATGCATGAACAATGGTTTCCAACTATAAGTCATGAACATGATAATTCTTCTCATGGACTTTCAACTGCCGAGATGCATATGCAATCACCCTGCCATCCTGCATCAATACTGCTCCAATTCCACCTCGGGAAGCATCACAATACACAGTGAAAGAACACGAACCTGATGGTAACACCAACACCGGTGCTGAAGTCAAGGCTATCTTGAGCTTCTAAAAGTTCGCCTCGCACTCGCCTGACCATTTGAATGGGGCACCTTTCTGAGTCAATGTAGTCATTGAGGCTGCTATGGACGAGAACCCCTCCACAAAATGACGATAGTAACCCGCCAAACCCAAGAAGCTCCTGATCTCCGTGGCTGTAGTGGGCCTAGGCCAGTTCTTGACTGCCTCTATCTTCTTAGGATCAACCTGAATACCCTCAGCTAATACGATATGACCCAAGAAGGCTACTGAGTCCAACGAGAACTCGCATTTTGAAAACTTGGCATACAACTAATTATCTCTCAAAGTCTGGAGCGTTATACAGAGGTGATGCTCATGCTCTTCCCGACTGCGGGAGTATATTAGAATGTCATCAATGAACACGATCACGAAAGAGTCTAGATGGGGCTTGAAAACCTGATTCATCAAGTCCATAAAGGCTGCTGGAGCATTAGTCAGCCCAAAAGACATGACCAAAAATTCATAGTGCCTATACCTCGTCCGAAAGGCTGTCTTAGGAACATCGGACGCCCTAATCTTCAGCTAATGATAGCCTGATCTCAAATCAATTTTTGAAAATACCCTAGCACCCTGAAGCTGATCAAATAAATCATCAATTCTCGTCAATGGATATTGATTCTTGATAGTAACTTTATTCAGCTGCCGGTAATCTATACACATCCTCATCGACCCATCTTTCTTCTTTACAAACAAAACTGGCGCACCCCAAGGCGAGACACTGGGTCTAATAAAACCCTTATCTAGCAAGTCTTGCAACTGGTCCTTCAATTCTTTCAATTCTCGTGGGGCCATCCAATATGGAGGAATGGAAATGGGCTGAGTGCCTGGAGCTGCATTGATACAAATATCAATGTCCCCGTCAGGTGGCATCCCGGCAGGTCTACAGGAAATACCTCGGGAAACTCACGAACAATAGGAACTGACTCTATAGAAGAAACCTCAGCGTCGGAGTCACGAATATGAGCCAAATAAGCCAAACACCCCTTCTCCAACATGAGACGAGCCTTGGCATATGAAATCACTCGGCTAGGAGAATGACCAGGAGTCCCTTTCCATTCTAATCGAGGCAACCCCGGCAAAGCTAAAGTAACTGTCTTGGCGTGACAGTCCAAGATGGCGTAATAAGGAGACAACCAGTCCATGCCCAATATAACATCAAAATCGACCATGTCTAGAAGCAGAAGATCCAGACTAGTTTCAAGACCCTCAATGACTACTACGCACGAATGATACACACGATCTACCACGATAACATCCCCCACCGGTGTAGACACATAAACAGGAACACTCAAGGAATCACGGGGCACAATCAAATACGAGGCAAAATAGGATGAAACATAAGAATAAGTGGAGCCCGGATCAAACAAAAATGAAGCAACTCTATCACAAAACTGAGATGATACCTATAATAACAGCGTCAGAGGACTCTGCCTCAGGCCTGGTTGGAAATGCATATAATCGGGGCTGGGCCCCACCACCCTAAACCACATCTCTGGGAGGACCTCCACCTCTAGCGGGCTGGCCTCCACCTCTAGCTACCTGACCTCCACCACTAACATTCTGGGCTCTACCTCTAACTACCTGACCTCTACCCCTTGCTGGCTGGGCAGGTGGTGTTTCAGTTGGTGCCGGAACTATGGCATAAGAACCCTGGTACTGAGGCTGATTACCCAGAAATTTCAGACAAGCTCTCCGAGTATGCCCATATTCACCACACTCAAAACACCTCTCCTGATATGAAGATTGACCCTGGCGAACTGGCTGACCACGATAATAACTTTGCAGAGGAGGTGCTCTAATAGGAGCTGAAAGAGCACTGTAGATTGGCTGAGCAGAAGGTGGTAGATAAGAACCACGACCACCCAAAGTACCACGTGAAGCATGTAGTGCTGAATGAAATGGCCTGGAAGAATGGCCTCTGCTAAATGAAGTCCCGCCTCCAGATGAGGCACCACTGAAACCAACGGAATGGCGAGGTCTCTTGTCAGACCCCTGACCTCCCATCCCGAGAACCAACTCAACCCTCCTAGCCACATTAGCTACATCCTGAAATGAAATCTCGGTCCCTATCTCCTTGTCCATCTGCAACCTGATGGGCTGAGCAAGGCCCTCAATAAACCGTCTGGCCCTCTCTCTATCTCTGTGGGTAATAAGAGAATAACATGTCTAGCCAAATCCATGAAGCGAGTCTCATACTGGGTCACAATCATGCTGCCCTGCTAAAGTCGCTAAAACTGATGACGCTTCTCCTCTCGAATAGTAACATGCAAAATGTTTTCCATAAAGAGATGAGAAAACTTATCCGAAGTCAAGGCAGGCGACCCAACTGATCTAGTCAACGGATAATCTCTCCACCATTTCTTGGCGGAACCAGTAATCTGAAAAGCAACAAAATCGACCCCATTGGTCTCCAAAATACCCATATTCCGCAACACCTCATGTTAACTATCCAGATATTCCTAAGGATCTTCTGAAGTAGAACCACTGAAGTGAACAGGGAAAAGCTTGATAAACCTGTCCAGTATCCACAATGCATCTGTGGACATGGCTACCCCATCAACAGGAGACACTGCTGCAACTGGCTGGATTACCCCAACTGGATTGGCCGCTGGGGTCTGAACCTGAGGAGTAGTCTGAACCGGAGTGTGGATAGCAGGAGTCTGGATCCCTCCTCCAGCCTGGGATGTGGTCGCTGCCACGAGGAATGTGCCTGTCTGGGCTACATTCTCCATGTTGCCTACTAACCGAACCAAAGCGTCCTGAAGCACTGGGGTGGCAATAAACCCTTTTGGGACCTGAGCAGGTCCCGCTAGAGCGGTCTGAGCTGGAACCCCTTCATGAATTTCAACCTGGGTTTCCGCAGCTGGGGCTGCTGTCTGAGCAACGGGCTGCGTCCTGCCCCTGCCTCGACCTCTGATGTGGCCTCGGTCTCTGCCCCTAGTAGGAGTTGATGCTGCTGTTGGAAGACCGGATGATTGGTTAGGAGAGGAGGAAGCGCGAGTTCTCTCCATCTGCAAGAGAATAGAAGATTCCAAATCAGTATTTGAGGTAACAAGAATCGCCAATAGAATCGAATAAAAATATGGGGTTGTTTCCTAATTCAACAGCCTCTGAGAGATAAGTACATATGTCTCCGTACCGATCCTTCAGACTCTATTAAGCTTGTTCGTGAATTGTGAGACCTAAGCAACCTAGGGCTCTGATACCCACTTGTCACGACCCAAATTCCCAACCTTAGGGATCGTGATGGCGCCTAACACCACACTTGCTAGGCAAGCCAATGTTAGAATTCGATTAGCTATTTTCCTTTGATTATTTACTTAAACACAATAAAATAAATTTAAAGTAAATTGGATCTAATGATTTTCAGCGAATAACTTCATAAATAAATAATAAACTAATAAATAAACCGAGCCACAAACTAATTATATAACTATAAGACTACCCCAGGTCTGGTGTCACAATTCACGAACTTCTAAGAATACTACAAATAATGGGCTGAAAGAAAATAATATATTTGTTTTGAGAAAAATAAAACAGTCTCTATGAACTAAGAGAAGACTCCACGGATCTGCGAACGCCGGCAGATATACCTCGTGTCTCCGAATGATGAATGACCGCAACTAAAAATCTCTAACGCTGGCCGGTACCTGGATCTACACAAAAGAGTGCAGAGTGTAGTATCAATACAACCGACCCCATGTACTGAGTAAATGACGAGCCTAACCTCGACGAAGTAGTGATGAGGCTAAGGCGGGGCAATGTAACTTAACCTGTAACAGTATATATATAACAGAACGAGAAAGTACAATTCCAAATAAAACAAGAACAATAAACGTGTAATAATAATTAAAGTAATTCAACTGCCTCTTTTCCAGACCTCAGCCATAATCAAAATCTCAAAGAATTTCTAAAATTTCCAAAGTTTCCAAAGTTTTGACTTTTAAAATAAAAGTAGGTGTAAAATAGGATAGATAGTAAAGTAAAACCAAAGCTTTTAAAATCTTTGCTTTTTCTTGGAAAAATAAGTAAATCATAAGTGTTCTCCCTTATTGCTCCTTGTTGCGGCGTGCAACCCGCTCCCACCTGTCCACCCTTATTGCTCCTCCCTACATATATATCACCCTTATTACTCATGTTGCGGCGTGCAATCCGATCCCACCTGTCCACCCTTATCCCTCCTTGTTGCGGCGTGCAACCCGCTCCCACCAGACATATTATCAATTTAATTATTTATGAAAACTTTCACAATTCAGGCCAAGCCTTTCACAACACTTTTATCTCAACAATAGTAAACAGAAAGCAGCGTAGCTCATAATCTGTATCCAATATTATTTTGTAATGAAACCAACCAGAATATATGTAAATACCGTAACGCTGTCATCCAACTTAATATTTATAGTACCATAACAACATCAAAGGAATAACCAACACTTTTAACACACTTGCAACAATACTTGGCAATAATCTATTGAAACCAAATAGCTATGTAAACCTCAATGATCATAAAAAAGTTAATCCAGGTAGCAAATAAATGAGAAACGCGGAAGGGATCATGTTAAACAAGAAATTTGGTAGTGCATAGGTACTCGTCACCTCACCTATACACTACACACACGCAATTTCACATAACAATTAGGTTGGGGATTCCTATTCCCTCAAGTTAAGGTTAAACCAACACTTATCTCGATTTCACAAGCAAGTCACTGTACTAGCACTGCCTTTCCTTTAGAATTTGCTTCTAATTCGCTAGAATCTAATCACAATTTGTTCAATGTTATCTATCATATCCTAAAGGAATCATCTTTATTGAAAGACAATGATTTTCCTATTCAAATTCAAATTCAAAAATCGACCCCGGACCCGCTTGGTCTAAACTCGAGGTTCGGACCAAAACCCGTTTACCCAATCTACCCGAGCCCGGATATACAATTGGTATTGAAATCCGACCTCAATTTGAGGTCCAATTCCCCAAATTTTGAAATTTCTAAGTTCTAGCCAAACACCCAATTTTTACCATGAAAACTCAAGATTTTTGGTTTTAATCTTGTTAAAAGTTGTTAGGAATTGAAAGAAAGTAGTTAGAGATCACTTACCAATGATTTGGAGAAGTTTAGGTCTTTGAAAAATCACCTATAGAGGTTTAGGGTTTTAGCAAATTGAAAAAGAAGTGAAAATCCCGTCAAAAAGCATATATAACAGGTTGCGGGTCTTGCATTTACGAATTGGAGTTCGCATTTGCGAACCCTGAGCTTTTCGGAAAAATATCGCAAATGCGAGCAGGCCTTCGCATTAGCGAACAAGGCACCTTTGCATTTGCGACCCAGGACTTCGCAATTGCGAGATCTGTGGCTGGCCATTGGCTTCGCATTTGTGAAGTCCGACCTCGCATTTGCGAGATCTGAGGCCTGTACACCCGATTTTCAGCTGTTGGGATATTTTTCTAAGTCTAGACACTCTGTAGCCTACCCGAAACTCACCCGAGCCCTCGTGGCTCCAATCCAAACATGCACGCAAGTCTAAAAACATCATACAGACTTGTTCGTGTGATCAAATCATCATCAAAATCTACTTATTTAGCCTAAAAACTCAAGATTTCCTCAAGAACACTCAGATTCCTAACTTTTCAACCGGATGTCCGAATTACATCAAATCAACTCCAATTTTCATGAAACTTCACAGATAGGACTTAAATAACATAACGAACTTATTCCGGGCTCCGAAACCAAAATACGGGCCCGATATTATATATTTCATACATTATTTCATTTCTTTATTTCTTGAATTAACCAGCAGCACAATGTTCTTCAAAAATTATTTTTTAAGGCTTGGGACCTTGAAATTCAATTCTGGGCATACGACCAAGTCCCATATTTTACTGCGGACCTCTCGGGATCGTCGGAACACAGATTCGGGTCTGTTTACTAAAAATATCGATCGAAGTCAACTAAATCAAAATTTTAACTCTAGAAATCACTATTTTTCATATTTTCACATAAAAGCTTTCTGGTTTTGCGCTTCGGCTACGCACGCAAATCGAGGTGATTAGAATTAGTCTTTTTAGTTCTAGTAAGACTAGAGTTAAGTCTTTTTTCATAAAATAACCCTTTAGGTCATCACAGGCTGATTCTGAGTGATGTTATGCCTGAGGGGCTGTTTATGATATATGTGTTGCCCGAGGTGCTATTTATGGTTTTCATCACTTTTAATCTAAACTTCATTGAAACTCTTTTGATACTATTGGAAAAATATCTTCAAATGATTTTTACTGAAAATCTGGTTTTAAGCAAGATGATTTGACTTATACTATATTTTGAAGTCAAGTTGCACTTACTGTGATTTCATGACATGGATTTATGTGTTTTTTACGGCTTAGTCCTTTTTTACATTTATTACTTACTGAGTTGGCGTACTCACATTACTCCCTGCACCTTGTGTGCAGATCCAAGGATTTCTGGACGTGATAGCGAGCGCTGATTCTTCCATCCGTCGCGGATACTCAGAGACGGCAAGGTAGTGCATGGTGATCGCAGCCTTGCTCCTCTCCCTCTTATCTTCCTTAGACTTTATTAGTGTTTCCCAGACTGTAATAGTCCTAGTTATTTTCGGATAGTCTTTAGCAGACGTTCGTGACTTGTGACACCCCGATGTCGGCTTTTGTTTGTTCTCCGCATTTGTTAATTAAACTTATGTTATGGTGTTTTTTATTAATTAATGGTTTTAAAACACTTTTTTTATGAAGTGTCGAATTATTCTTAAAATGTGTCGGCTCGCCTAGTTTCATGATTGGCGTCATCACGATCGTGTGGTTTTAGGGTCGTGACATATATATATATATATATATATATATATATATATATATACTCTCCTCCGACAAAAGAAAAAATAGAACTTAATTCTTTAATTTAGATATTTAAATGAATCCTCGTATTTCTTAATGTTCTACAGAGTGGTGGTCACTCCAACGATGTCGTATGTGGCTGAGTGCTGGCCAGTCAAGATCGCTCATGTACAGAAGATGAAAGTAGCAGAGATGAGAATGTTGAGATGGATGTGTCGGCACACCAGGTTAGATAGGATCAGAAATGAGGTTATTCGCGACAAGGTGAGTGTCGCCCCTATTGAGGACAAGATGCGGGAAGCACGTCTTAGGTGGTTTGGTCATGAGAGGAGGAGGAGCACAGACTCCCCGGTGAGGAGGTGTGAGAGGTTGATATTGGAGGGCCTATAGAGAGGTAGAGGTAGGCCAAAAGAAGAGGTGGGGCGAGGTGATTAGGCAAGACATGGCGCAACTTCAGTTGACCGAGGACATGACCCTTGATAGGAAGGTGGGGAGGTCGAGGATTAGGGTAATAGAGTAGGTAGTCTAGAGTGTTTATAACAGTAGTATGACACGCAGTCTCGCTTTTTGTGGGTTGTAGGTTTTTATGAGTTATGACAAACCATTGTTTTCTTTCATTGTTGATTACCTTACTATCATGTTGTTTTTATCCTGCTTTTATATGGCTTTTTGGTATTGTCTCTTCTTGTCTATATTTTCATTAATGTGGTGTTTACGCTTTCCTGAGCCGGGGGTCTATTGGAGACATCCTCTCTATCCTCACAAGATAGAGATAAGGTCTGCGTACACACTGTCCTCCCAGACCCCACAGTGTAGGATAATGCTGAGTATATTGTTGTCGTCTGAGATTTCTTAATTTGTGTTCATGGTTCTGTAGCTTTATATAAAGGTTGGTAAAACAAAATTTGTGTAAACAGATGCTTCAATAAAGTGATTAAGTGACCAGTAATTTCTTCTTTCAAGGTAAAACAAAAAAGAGGATCAGATGAACTATGATGACAACATTTTGCCTAAGAACATTCTTAATTATGGAACTAAGAAGTAAAAAGTAGATTAGAGGATCGTAATAACATACGTATGAGAACTACATAATGACTTAAGTTCTTATGGTCATTTCGGATATTATAACACACTCATTATTCATCATTCTATACTTATAAGGAGTCTCAAAGAAATCTAACGCAAAAGTATTTTTTAGTAATACAAAACTTATAGTAAGAGATTTCAGTCTGTGCACTAACATATATCGTCTGTGTGCCTTATATATGTAAGTGTAAATAAATTTATCATCATGTTAATTTGGTCAAGAATATGTAACTTCTTATAACAAAGCCTAATAAAATAAATCGGAAAATAGAGTAATAATTAACGTGCTGCAGCTAGTTAAACTGTGTTGATTATGTAATTTTTATGCACTGTTAATATATACAGTATAATATACCTTATCAAAGTTATAATTAGACTTCATCCTTCCTCGTTCACTTTTGTTCTCTCTTTATTTTTATTTTTTATCTCCTCATTTCATTAACTATATATATTTAAAATAAAAATTAGCATAAATGATTGGACTTAAAAAGTTTAGCCGCAGTATGAGGAATTTGGAATTCTATTACAGAAATATTTTGTTCTACACATAATTCCAATTAAAAAGAATCATTATCGTTCCAGCAGAGATTCTTGTATTGGTACACAAGTTGTTGTAAGCGGTTGGTTACTCGTTTGATAGTGGCATCAGTTTATCATAAAAATTGTAATGTGTTGGCATCTTAAACGTTATTGTTCTATAAGTTTTCAAAGTCTTATTTTTCTTCTGAAAACTTGTACCGCTTTTTTTAATAATAATTAAAAAAACAATAACACATGCAGTGGGTTAGACCAAAACCCCTATAACGTCAAGCTTGGAAGAAAGAGGAATCACCTCCCATTCCCTATACTATAAAAATAGTGCTACGGTGAAATTAACATGGATAATGAGTAATCTAAGACTAATTCATTAATGATGAAAACTCATGACTAGGTATACAAGGTTGAGAAAAATAAAAAGATCGAAGATAGATGCTGGAATATCCACTTCAGGTTGAGTTGGTTACTAATCTCTTCAATATGTTGTTGAACAATTTCTTCGTAGTTCATTACTATCGGTATCAACACTCTCTATTTCTACGTTTTCCAAACAAACAAGGCCATCATGCAAATGCATGAAGGACCTTTAATTGTACGTAATGTGTTTTAGGTGCCAATAATTTGTGTTTTTATTTACGTGCTCTATATTTATTAATCTTAAATAATGGGTTGTATGCTCATGTTCTTATCAAATGTTATTGAAATGCATCAATCTTTTTGTTTATTCCATATTCATATGTCAAGATCTATTAAACTTGTATATTTTTTTCGAATTTGAAGTGATTATTAATTTAGGTATCATATTGATTTTTTATGTTTGATTACTAAATTCGATTAACCTTAAAAGTGTACATCAACAAAAAAAACTATTGTCAGACGACCAAAAAGATAACTATCATGTGTTACTAAGTAAATTCTCCCATAAGAATATTTTAATAGATAATATGCTTGTCGATTTTTTAAATATTTACTAAACATATATTTACTTATAAAAAATATAACAAAGTAAGATTGAAATAATATTTAAGTAACAAAAATCTGACAAAACCGACAAAACCAAACCAATCCAAACCGATATTATTGGTTTGATTTGATTTTGATAAAAACCGAACCAACTCGATCCATGTACACCCGTCAAAAACTATATATGAATTGGACATGTCCAACTTAATACAATTTTGATGCAAGTGCATGTCGTTGTATGTACATATATCTTCAACTTAATTAAGTGCTAGGTTGTACTCTTTAAGGAAAAAATTTCTATTGAAATAAACAGTGTACTCTTTAAGGAAAAATCGTACAATGACAGCGTGATAGAAGAAGATATTGTTGGGGTACTTAAGACAAGAAGCAGGGAAATAGAATGATAAAACGACAGTGGCATCAACCTTTTGAGTTGATTTTGTGATAGTAGTAGATGATCACTTTGAAGGTACAAAGCACAAATGAGTAGCAATCAAAAGGCTAAAAAACGATGTAAAATATAATGATTTGATTGGGTTTTTTGTCTTTGGTCAAAGAAAAAGGTTTTAGTGAAGTAAGGGGGATAAATTGGCATGATTGTGGGAACCCACACAGTGGAAGAAACGGTGGAAATCCATCATTAAGAGTAAGAAAATTGCCATCATTTGCACGTGTCCCCTTGGCCCAGCTTCAAACATTTACATAAGAGGAAAATAAATACGCTTTTTAATAACATTTGCGACGTATATGTCCATTTTAATTCGTTGAGATGCAATCCCTCGGGAAAAAGTTTATAAGGGTAGAATAAACCAGGTATTAGATTGTGAAATATGAAGAAATACAATTCATTTATCAGCAATATGCTCGTGGTGTACTCCATATATAAACTAGGACAGGGTTATACATAGGTCGAGTTGGTTCGGATTTTTCAATTATAAAATCAAATTAATGGTGTCAAATATTAAATTTATAAACCAAACCAAACCAACAAAGTCGAATGTTTCAATCTCGGATTTTTCGGGTTTTCGGGGTTTTTCCGGTAAAGTCTTCATAGCATAATATATATAACTTGTGCTCCAATATATAACGACCCGGCCGGTCATTTCGAGAGTTGTAGCCTCGTTCCCCATTTTCTTCTTTTTTTGTATTCTACAACTGTTATATGACTTACCGGGTTAGTTGGTTCGGGTCCGGAGTGAATTAGAGTGAATTGAGACACAAGTCTCTTAATTGGAAGCTTAAGTTGGAAAAGTTGACCGGATGTCGAATTATGTGTAAATGACCCCGGATTTGAATTTTGATGGTTCTGTTAGCTCCGTTAGGTGATTTCGGACTTAGGAGCGCGTCCGGAATATGATTTGGAGGTCTCTAGTAGAATTAGGCTTGAAATGGCGAAAGTTGGCAAGTTTGATCGGGAGTGGACTTTTTGATATCGGGGTCGGATTATATTTCCGGAAGTTGGAGTAGGTTTGTGGTGTCATTTATGACTTGTGTGCAAAATTTGAGGTCAATCGAACGTGGTTTGATAGGTTTCGACGTCGTTTCTGGAATTTAGAAATTTCAAAGTTCATTAGGCTTGAATCAGTGTGTAACTCGTGTTTTTGATGTTTTTTGAGGTGATGTGAGGGTTCGACTAAGTTCGTATCATGAATTAGGGGTTGTGGATATGTTTGGTTGAGGTCCCGGGGGCCTCGGGTTGATTTTGGATGCCTAACGGATCAAGCTTTGAAGTTAATGGATTGCTGAAGTTTGGTTCCTGCTGGTGTTATCGCACCTGGGGAGTGGGCACCGCAGGTGCGAGGCACCTACGAGGTCGCAAATGTGGCGAATAGGGCGCAAAAGCAGAGCTTGAAGGAACGAGGGTGTAGGATGTCTCCGAAGCGGATCGTGGGCCACAGAATCGGCTACACAAGTGCAAGACCTGGAGCGCAGGTACGAGCCTAGGAGGCTTAAGTGACTTCCGCAGGAGCGGATTTTTCCTTGCTGAAGCGAGCTTGCAGGAGCGGGATTGTGATGACCCAAAGGGTCATCTTGTGAATTAAGACTCCATTCCGCGCTCGATAGCCTTAAAAACATTATTTTTACTCACCTCAATTTGCGTGCATAGTCCGGACGTGAATCCGGAAAGCCTTTATGTGAAAATGCATGAAATAATAATTTTTGGGATTTAAAAATGATTTTTAGTTGACTTTGGTCAATGTTTTGAGTAAACGAACTTGCACCCGTGTTCCGACGGTCCCGGTAGATCCGTAGTAAAATATAGATTTTGGAAATATGCCCAGAATCGAATTCCGAGATCCCTAGCTCGAGAAATGAATTTTTCATGAAAATTGTTAGACTGAAATTTAAAGGAATTAAAGAAATTGACTAATGTTTGAACTCGTTGGTATCAGGCCCGTATTTTGGTTTCGGAACCCGGTACAGGTTTATTTTAATATTTAAGCCATATCTGTGAAATTTGGTGGAAATCGGAGTTGATTTGACGTGATTCGGACGTCTGGTTGAGAAGATAGTAAATTTGAAATGTTCTTGAGGAATCCATGAGTTTTGATGCTAAATCCGTAGTTTTAGGCGTTATTTTTGTGATTTGATCGCACGAGCAATTCTGTATGATGTTTTAGACTTGCGTGCATGTTTGGTTTGGAGCCCCGAGGGCTCGAGTGAGTTTCGGATAGGATACAGAGTGATTTAGACTTAAGAAAAAATTGTTGGTGTGTACAGGTATGCAGATCTCGCAAATGCGAGGTCTGGCTCGCAAATGCGAGTCTGGCTCGCAAATGCGAGCCTCGCATTTGCGAGCAGGGGAGGGGGGCTGGTACTTCGCAATTCCGAGGAAAAAGGGCCGCATATGCGGAAGTCCCTTGTTCGCATTTGCGACTGGGACTTCGCATCTGCGATGACAGCAGAAAATGCGAAGGTTCGTATTTGCGATACCTTTCTCTCATTTGTGAATGCGAAGCTCTAATCGAAAATGCGACATCTACAGCTGATAACTTTTGACTTAGACGGGATTTTTTATTCATTCTTCAACTTTTCGAACCCTAAACCTCTAGAGGCGATTTTTCAAAGACCCAATCTTCTCCAAATTATAGGTAAGTAATTCCTAACTATTGTCTTTCAATCTCTTACATCTTTTAACAAGATTTCAACCTAGAATCTAGAATTTTCATGGTAGAATTAGGGATTTTTGGGTAGAACTTAGGAATTTCAAAATTTAGGGATTTAGACCTCGAATTGAGGACGAATTCCAAAACCAATTGTATATCCGATCTCGGGGGAGAATGGGTAAACGAATTTTGGTCCAAACCTCGAGTTTGGACCAAGCGGGCCCGGGGTCGATTGTTGTCTTTTGTTGAAAAAACTTAGGAAAATCATGATTTTGCATTAAAGTTGATTCCTTTAGCAATAACTAATGATATGAAACTAATTATGATTAGATACGAGTGGGTTGGAGGTGAATTCTAAAGGGAAAGTTGTACTTGAGTAGTGAGTGGCCTGCGAAATCGAGGTAAGTGTTGTGTCTAACCTTAGCTTGAGGGAATAGGTATTGTGTGACTACTTGCTACGTGTTTTGTTGTTGAATACGATGTATAGGTGAGGTGACGAGTACCTATACATTGTGGTCGAGTCATAACATGCGAGTGAAAGTTCATTCTTATTATTCTTGTAGTCTTAAAGCCTATTATTTATGCTTATCATTGTTATTGAAATGTTGGAAGAATTGTATCTAGTTCCACCGAGATGGATAACATTGTGAATATCGATTTAAGGTTGAGATGTTAATTGTGAAAATAATTATGGTAAAATACTGATTTCTTGTGAAGTTTCTTTTCATCTGTTGTTAATGATTCTGTGATTGGTGAGGAAGAGTGTAAAGCACGAAGGGTGATACCGTGCATTCTTTATTTATATGGTGAGGAAGAGTATAAAGCACGAAGGGTGATGTCGTGCACGATTTACTTATATTGTGAGGAAGAGTGTAAAGCACGAAGGGTGATGTCGTGCATTCTTATTTATAATCTTGTGAGGATGAGAGTAAAAACACGAAGGGTGATGTCGTGCATTTCTTATTTATTATTTGGTGAGGCTGAGAGTAAAAGCACGAAGGGTGATGCCGTGCAGACTTCCTTTCTATTTTAGTTGCTAGATTTGTTTGTTTGTTAATAACTGTTTATTTCTGCCTTCTCATTTTCCCGCTCCTTATGTTGAAATTCCTCAGTGTATGTCCCCTTCCATTAATCGTTGTATTAATTCTTTATTTTCTTTTATTTCTAATAGCATGATTATATATGTCCAGGTTTTTATGTGGTGTCTTGTCCTAGCCTCGTCACTACTTCGCCGAGGTTAGGTTCGATATTTACCAGTACATGGGGTCGGTTGTACTGATACTGCACTCTGCACTTCTTGTGTAGATCCAGGTTTAGGTTCGAGCCGAGTTCGAGTTGTAGCTGACTATTCGCATGGAGACACGAGGTAGATCTGCCGACGTCCGCAGATTCCTGGAGTTTCTTCCTTATTATTCAGTTGATGTTTTATTTAGTTCAAAAACAGTTATATAATATTTCTTTCAGCCTAATACATAGTAGTTCGTGAATTGTGACTCCAAATCCTGGGTAGCATATTATTTTCGTAGTATCGTATACTATTCCATTTGTTACTTTTGCTATCATATATTGGATGGTAGTAAATTTCGAATATGTTTTTAATTGTTTTAAATATCGAAACCCTCTAATGTTGGATTGCCTAGCAAGTACAATGTTAGGTGCCATCACGGGCCCGACGGTGGAAATTCGGTTCGTGACAGGGATTTATGCGCAGGTGCGAAAAGCCTGGGTAGAACATATAAATACGAGACTTAGATTTTTCATTATTTTCACCACTTTGAGCTCGGATTTTGGAGGTTTTTGAGAGGGATTTTGAAGTGATTACTGAGGTAAGCTCCATGAGTTCTTTAACCTTCAATAATGATGTTTTCCCACTGATTTCCCACCTAGTTTGTGTGTTTTTTAGGTGAATTTTGGGGGTTTGAGGCTAGGGATTTGGAGAGTGAATTTTGGAGATTTGAATGACCATTTGATGTCGGATTTTGGTAAATTTAGTATGGTTAGAATCGTGAGCGAATGGGCTTTCGGGTTTTGTGACTTTTGTTGGATTCCGAGATGTGGGCTCAGGGGCCGGTTTGAGACGATTTCGGGTTTTTGGCTATAATATAGTATTTTTCTTTATGGACTTGACCCCTTTAGCCTATATTGATTGTATTGTACTCCGTGTGGCTAGATTCTGGACGCTTGGTGTCACGACCCAATTCTCCCTCCGACTGGGTCTTGTGACGGCACCTAGTCTAGACGACTAGGTAAGCCTATTTGTTCAACAAGAATTTAAGATAACAAGCGAAGACAGTAACAAAATGAACTAAAGCCATAGTAATACTTTATGCTGCTTGGCATTACAGTTTACTACACCCAAGACCCGGAATATCATAAATACATCACAAGCTGACTCTACGCTACAAGATGTACAACTGGAAAGAAACAATCGTATAGTATTCCCTACAAGTGCTAACTACACTGAGATAGGAAGGGAACTCGGAGATCTGCGGAAGTTGCAGATTATATCTCAAGTCTCCTGGCACTGGCTGCTAGCTAACGATGATACTGCGTACTGGGACCTGGATCTGCACATGGGAAAAACATGCGCAGAAGAGCGTGAGTACTCCATATTCGGTACTTAGTAAGTGCCAAGCCTAACCCCAGTCAAGTAGTGACGAGGTCAGGTTGAGGCCCTACTGAGGTTTTTGCAATATAACAGATATAATGAACAAGTAAGTAAAACAGGTAATAATTAACAGAAATTCTAAGCAAAGACTAGCAAGAAAAGGTATAGTTAAATGCTCAGATCAGCGCAATATATATAAAGCTCAATAAGAAAGGAAAGGAACCAATGCAATGTAGTATGAGCGAAAGGCTCAGGTCTATGCCCGCAGTCCCTAGGTATGCAATGCAGTATGAGGGAAAGGCTCAGGTCTCTGCCAGCAATCCCTATGTATGCAATGTAGTATGAGGAAAAGGCTCAGGCCTATGCCCGCGGTCCCTGTATGCAATGCAGTATGAGGGAAAGGCTCAGATCTCTACCCGCAATCCCTATGTATGCAATGCAGTATGAGGGAAAGGCTCAGGTCTCTGCCCGCAATCCCTATGTATGCAATGCAGTATGAGGGAAAGGCTCAGGTCTCTGCCCGCAATCCCGTTGTATCCAATGTAGTATGAGGGAAAGGCTCAGGTCTACGCCCGCAGTCCCTGTATGCAATGCAGTATGAGGGAAAGGCTCAGGTCTCTGCCCGCAATCCCTATGTATGCAATGCAGTATAAGGGAAAGGCTCATGTTTCTGCCCGCAATCCCTATGTATGCAATGCAATATGAGGGAAAGGCTCAGGTCTCTGCCCGCAATCCCTATGTATGCAATGCAGTATAAGGGAAAGGCTCATGTTTCTGCCCGCAATCCCTATGTATGCAATGCAATATGAGGGAAAGGCTCAGGTCTCTGCCCGCAATCCCTATGTATATACGTAATATAAGGTAAATCTCAAAATAGCGTAGTTTAAAGGTTTTAAGAAAATCAATTAGAATTTTTCGGAGTAAAATCCTTAACTCAGTTTGAAATAATAGTAACGATTGGAAAACCGGTTAGAAGTTCAATTTACTAGGGTAAAATCTTAAGTTATTATGTAGTTCAATCGATAACAGTAATAATAGAATTGAAAATGGGGCATTGTGTAGAAAGAAATATGGAACTTCTGTGAAATTATCCCGTGCACGCGCTTGTCACCTCACGTACACGAGGTTTTATAGCAAAAATCAGTTAAAGATTCATAAGGGAAATTCTCCAACACAGAGTTAGGCAAGCCACTTACCTCGACTGTGCAAATCAATCAATAATCATGCTCTTGCCACGAGTATCCAACTCCGGGTGGCCCAAATCTATTCAATTTAATGGTAAAATGTAAATATAAATTCGAGAAATCAAGATAACTAATTAATTCGGAATTAATACGCGAAATTAGAAAATTTGACCAAAACGCCCCTCGGGCCCACGTCTCGGAATCGGGTAAAATTTATATTTTCTGAACCCTTATTCACTCACGAGTATAACCATATGAAAATCTATCAAATCGGAGGTCAAATACCCAATCAAACCCCCAAAAATCGGTCTAGGAAGTTTCTTCCAATTTTCCCCAATTTCAACTCAAAAAGCTCGAATTTCAGGGTGGAATTGAAGACTAGAATCATGGAAATTAAGCTAGGGTGGTTAGGAATAACTTACCTAAAATGCCCAGATGTAAAAGCTTCCAAGAATCGTCTCTCTCGAGCTCCCACAACTCAAAAATGGTGAAATAACATGAACCTTCAGATTTTAGAATTAAGCACACAGGATCTCGCACCTGCGGTCCCTTTCATCGCACTTGCGGTACTGCACCTGCGGAATTATCATCGCAGGTGCGGAAAATCACTTAAAGGCCCTGGGACCGCACCTGCGATAGAAAGGTTGCGCCTGCAGTTCCGCACCTGCGATCCCTGACTAGGCCACTCGAGCTTCGCACCTGCGACATAAGTCCCCCACCTGCGTGCTCGCACCTACGAAAATTCCATCGCAGGTGCGGAACACCAGATACAGGTCTGGTTCAGCACTCTATAAAATTTCCAAACTTCCCGATAGGCATCCGAAACAACCCTGAGGCCCCCTGGGACCTCAACCAAAACCACCAACTCACCCCAATACCCTATCCAAACTTGGTCGAGCCTTAAAAACACATCCCATAACATCAAAATACTCAAATATGCATAGGTTCAAGCCTAAGAACTTAGGAATTTCTAAGAATTCATATTCGACGCCGAACCACATCTAAACTCGTCCGAATTACCTCAAATTTTGCACACAGATCATAAATGACATTACGGACCTGCTGTCGCTTTCGGAATTCCATTCCGAGTCCGATATCAAAATCTCACCTATCGGCTGAAATCGCCGAAAATCTAACTTTCGCCAATTCAAGCCTAAATCTACATCCAACCTCGGAAGCACAATCCGAACACGCTCCCAACCTCGAAATCACCCAACGGAGATAACGGAGTCGACGGATTTTCATTCCGGATCCGTCTTCACACAGCTCCTGCTACGGTCCATTTTCTAAGGTCAAAACTCACCTTAAAGGACTATATGTCCAAAAACACTCCAATTTTCATCACCCAACATTCTGACAAGTTCCATTAACATAATAAGACACAGGAGAAGCAGTTATCAGGGGGATCGGGGCGCTAACTCTCAAAACGACCGGCCAGGTCGTTACATTCTCCCCCTCTTAAGAAAATCGTTCGTCCTCGAACGAGTATAGAAACATACCTGAAATTGAGAATAGATGAGGGTACTGACTCCGCATATCCTGCTCGGTCTCCCAAGTCACCTCCTCGACCGGATGACCCCTCCACTGCACCTTGACTGAAGCAATATCATTCGACCTGAGGTTTCTGACCTGCCTGTCCGAAATGGCCACAGGCTCCTCAACATATGATAGATCCTTTTCCAACCGAACTGAGCTAAAATACAAAGCATGAGTCGGATCACTGTGATACTTCCGGAGCATGGAAACGTGGAATACTGGATGAACACCTGCTAGGTTGGGAGGCAAGGCCAACTCATAAGCAACCTCCCCAACCCGCTGCAATATCTCAAAAGGGACAATGAACCTCGGACTCAGCTTACCCTTCTTCCCAAATCTCATGACGCCCTTCATAGGCGATACCCGTAGAAAAACCCGATCACCAACCATGAATGACAAGTCCCGAACTCTCCGGTCTGCATAACTCTTCTTCTTGGATTGAGCTGTGCGAAGTCTGTCCTGGATCACCTTTACCTTGTCCAAGGCATCCTGAACCAAATCTGTACCCAACAATCGGGGATCGCCTGGCTCGAACCATCCTACTGGAGACCTGCACCGCCTACCATATAAATCCTCAAACGACGCCATCTGAATGTTGGACTGATAGTTGTTATTATAAGCAAACTCTAAAAGAGGCAAGTACTGATCCCATGATCCTCCAAAATCCATCACACAAGCACGGAGCATATCCTCAAAAATCTGAATAGTGCGTTCGGACTGTCCGTCCGTCCGAGGGTGGAATGTTATACTGAGATCAATCTGGGTACCCAACTCACTATGCAAGGCTCTCCAGAAGTGCGAGGTGAACTAAGGACCTCGGTCTGAAATAATAGACATCGGCACACCGTGCAACCGGACTATCTCCCGCATGTAGATCTGAGCCAACCTCTCCGAAGAATACGTAGTCAATACCAGAATGAAATGAGCTGACTTGGCCAACCGATCCATAATCACCCAAATAACATCATACTTCTTCAAAGTCCGAGGAAGTCCAACCACAAAATCCATGGTGATCCGCTCCCACTTCCACTCTAGAAGCCTCATCTGCTGAAGTAATTCTCCCGGTCTCTGATGTTCACACTTGACCTGCTGACAATTGAGGCATATGGCTACGAACTCCACTATATCCTTTTTCATTCTCTGCCACCAGTAGTGCTGTCTCAGATTCTGGTACATCTTCGTGGTACCGGGATGAATGGAGTAACGCGAGCTATGGGCCTCCTCAAGGATCAACCTCCGAAGTCCATCTACCTCAGGTACACAAATACGGACCTGCAGTCTCAACACACCATCATCATCTATGGTCATATCTCTAACACCATCCCGCTGAACTCTATCCCGAAGAGCTCGAAAGTCGGGATCATCATACTGGCACTCTCGAATGAGGTCATAAAGAGAAGATCGAGCAACAACACAAGCTTATACCCGGTGAGGCTCAGAAAGGTCCAACCTCACGAACAGGCTGGCTAAAGATTGAACATCCAATGCTAAGGGCCTATCAGTTGCATGAAGATATGCCAAACTACCCAAACTCTCCACCCGGCGACTAAGGGCATCGGCCACCACATTGGCCTTCCCCGGGTGGTATAATATGGTGATGTCATAATCCTTGAGTAACTCCAACCACCTACGCTGACGCAAATTGAGATACCTCTGCCTGAATATGTGCTGCAAACTCCGATGATCCGTATATATCTCACAGGGAACACCGTAAATATAATGACGCCATATCTTCAGGGCGTGAACAATCGCTGCCAACTCAAGATCATGAACATGGTAATTTTTCTCATGTACCTTCAACTTTCTGGACGCGTAGGCAATCACCCTACCGTCCTGCATCAATACCGCTCCCAAGCCAATCCTCGAAGCATCACAAATAGACAGTATAGGACCCCGAACCGGTAGGTAGTAGTAACACTGGAGTTGTAGTCAGGGTTGTCTTGAGCTTTTGAAAGCTCTCCTCACACTCCTCAGTCCAAATAAAAGGTGCGCCCTTCTGGGTCAATCTAGTCATGAGTGCTGAAATGGATGAAAATCCCTCCACAAAACGGCGATAATACCCGGTCAAACCAAGGAAACTACGGATCTCAATAGCTGAAGACGGTCTGGGCCAACTCTGCACTGCCTCCACCTTCTTCGGATCTACCTTGATCCCATCCGAAGATACCACATGGCCTAAGAATGCCACAGAATCAAGCCAAAATTCACACTTAGAGAATTTGGCATACAACTTCTTCTCTCTCAAGGTCTGAAGCAAGGTCCTCAAGTGCTTCTCATGGTCCTTCTAGGAACGAGAATATAACAGAATGTCATCAATGAATACGATGATGAAAGTATCAAGATAAGGCCGAAATACGATGTGCATCAAGTGCATGAAGGCTGCTGGGGCATTGGTCAGCCCGAATGACATAACAAGGAACTCGTAGTGACCATATCTAGTCCTGAAAGTAGTCTTCGGGATATCCGACTCTCGAATCTTCAACTGATGATAGCCCGAACGAAGATCAATCTTGGAGAAAACCTTGACACCCTGTAGCTGGTCAACCAAATCATCAATGCGGTGCAACGGGTACCTATTCTTCACTGTCACCTTATTCAACTGCCTGTAGTCAATGCACATACGCATCGATCCATCCTTCTTTTTCACAAACAACACCGGAGCACCCCAAGGCGATACACTGGCCCTGATGAACCCCTTATCAAGCAATTCCTGTAACTGTTCCTTCAACTCCTTCAACTCAGGAGGAGCCATGTGATAGGGAGGAATGGAAATAGGCTGAGTGTCAGGCAATAAATCAATGCTAAAGTCAATGTCTCTGTCGGGCGGCATACCCGGAAGGTCACCTGGAAAAACATCGGGATAATCCCTCACAACCAGGACCGAATCAACTGTAGAGGTCTCAGCACTAACATCCCTCGCATAGGCTAAATAAGCGTCGCATCCCTTTGCCATCATCCGTTGAGCCTTAAGAAAAGAAATGACCCGACGAGAAGTAGCCAGCGTCACGGTCTTGGCGTGACAATCAATAATAGCATAGTGTAGAGATAACCAATCCATACCCAGAATAACGTCGAAATCTACCATGCTAAGTAATCATAAATCGGCTCTCGTCTCAAAACCGCCGATAGAAATCAAACATGACCGATATATGTGGTCCACAACAAGAGAATCTCCCACAGGATTAGAAACATATACGGGGCAACTCAAAGAATCCCGAGATATCCCAAAATGTGGAGCAAAATATGAAGACACGTATGACTAGGTAGAACCTGGATCAAATAGTACCGATGCGTCTCTATGACAAACGGGAACAATACCTATGATAAACGAGTCTGAAGCAATGGCCTTGGATCGAGCTGGAAGGGCATAGTATCTGCCCTGACCTCCCCCTCTAGGACGACCTCGTCCTCCCCGACCTCCACCTCGAGCTGCCTGAGATGGTGGGGTAGCATATGAGGCTGGAAGTATCGTTGGGGGACCTGGTGGCAGACGTGGAACCTGATAAGTCTCTGTTGGTGCACCCCTCCTAACTCTAGGGCAATCCTTGATCACATGACGAAGGTCACCACATCCAAAACAACCCCTCTGAGGGAGTGGTTGCTGCTGCTAACTCTGAACTGGCCTGCTGGACTGGCCGGTGATAGCACCTCGAGCAGGAGGCATCTGAGATACTGGTGGTGCATAATAAGGCTCCTGAGGTCTAGGAGGTGTTGGAATACCACTGGCTGCTGGAAGAGCTAAATGTACAGGGTGACTCACAAAACCCCTACCATAGCGTGCTGCTGGTGCACGAGCTCCTGAGAAATGACCCGTCTCTCGAGACCTCTTGGCCTCTCGCTCCTCTCTGTCTCGGGTCAACATATTCTCAATCCTCCTAGAAATGCTCACGGCCTGCTGGTAAGTGATATCAGTCTCCAACTCCCTGGCCATACTGGTACGAATGTTAGGATGGAGTCCCTCAATAAAACGGCGAACTCTCTCTCTGACAGTAGATACCAAAGCTGATGCATGTTGTGCCAAGTCACTAAACCGGACTGCATACTCTGATACGGTCATAGTACCCTGGCGTAGCTGCTCAAACTCCGCACGCCAAGCATCCCTGAGACTCTGAGGGACAATCTCAAGCAAAAACATATCTGAAAACTAAGCCCAAGTGAGTGAGGCTGCCTCGTCCGGACTACTAAGCTCAAATGCACGCCACCACTGATAGGCTGCTCCTCTCAGCTGAAGAGTGGTAAAAGAGACCCCGCTCGTCTCCACAATACCCATGGTACGAAGGATGCGATGACACTCCTCAAGAAAACCAGAGCGCCATATGAAGCTAATTCGCTGAACTCAGGTGGGTGGTACTTCTTGTACCTCTCAAGACGGAGCTGCTCAGACTCAGATGCAGCTACTCTGGCCTCAGGCTGAATTGGAGCTGCTAGAGGCATAGGAATATACTCTGGGACCTTCCCCATGTGAACTCTCTGCTCAGGGGTACGGGCTGCGGGTGTCTATGTCCTTCCCCATCCTGTGATGTAGTTGGGGCTATCGGGAGTAGTCCCACCTGAGATAGAGTAATGAAAGCACTCATAAACTGGGCCAAAGTCTCCTGGAGGGCTGGAGTGATAGTAGGTACCTCCGGTGCCCCTCCATCTGCAGCTGCTGGGGGATCCTCTACCACTGCTCTAGCCGGTACTCGGGCTGCACCACGTGCTCGTCCCCTGCCCCGACCCCTGCCTCTAGTGGCTCTGGATGGGGGCTCGGGTGCCTGATCGTCGGTACGTCCGGTGCGAGTGCGAACCATCTGTAAGCAAGAATAGAATAGAGTTTAAGAATTTTGGGTAGTAGTAATCAGCACGAGAAGGGATTCCAAGAAGTATGATTTTTCTTATCAGTTACATAGCCTCTCAAAGATAAGTACGGACGTCTCCGCACAGATCCGCGAGACTCTAATAAACCGGCTTGTGATATTGTGACTCCTATGAACCTAGACGCTCTGATACCAACTTGTCACGATCCAATTCTCCCTCCGACTAGGTCTTGTGACGGCACCTAGTCTAGACAACTAGGTAAGCCTATTTGTTCAACAAGAATTTAAGATAACAAGCGAAGACAATAACAAAATGAACTAAAGCCATAGTAATACTCTATGTCGCTTGGCATTACAGTTTACTACACCCAAGACCCGAAATATCATCAATACATCACAAGCTGACTCTACGCTTCAAGATGTACAACTGGAAAGAAACAACCGTATAGTATCCCCTACAAGTTCTAACTACACTGAGATAGGAATGGGACTCAGAGATCTGCGGACGTTGCAGATTATACCTCAAGTCTCCTGGCACTAGCTGCTGGCTAACGGTGATACTACGTATTGGGACCTGGATCTGCACATGGGAAAAACATGCACAGAAGGGCGTGAGTACTCCACATTCGGTACTCAGTAAGTGCCAAGCCTAACCCCAGTCAAGTAGTGACGAGGTCAGGTTAAGGCCCTATTGAGGTTTTTGCAATATAACAGATATAGTGAACAAGTAAGTAAAACAAGTAATAATTAACAGAAATTCTAAGTAAAGACTAGCAAGAAAAGGTATAGTTAAATGCTCAGATCAACGCAATATATATAAAGCTCAATAAGAAAGGAAAGGCACCAATGCAATGTAGTATGAGGGAAAGGCTCAGGTCTATGCCCGTGGTCCCTAGGTATGCAATCCAGTATGAGGGAAAGGCTCAAGTCTCTGCCCGCAATCCCTATGTATGCAATGCAGTATGAGGAAAAGGCTCAGGCCTATGCCCGCGGTCCCTGTATGCAATGCAGTATGAGGGAAAGGCTCAGGTCTCTGCCCGCAATCCCTATGTATGCAATGCAGTATGAGGGAAAGGCTCAGGTCTCTGCCCGCAATAAATATGTATATACGTAATACAAGGTAAATCTCAAAATAGCGTAGTTTAAAGGTTTTAAGAAAATCAATTAGAAATTTCCGGAGTAAAATCCTTAACTCAGTTTCAAATAATAGTAGCGATTGGAAAACCGATTAGAAGTTCAATTTACCAGGGTAAAATCTTAAGTTATTATGCAATTCAACCGATAACAGTAATAATAGAATTGAAAATGAGGCATTGTGTAGAAAGAAATATGGAACTTCTGTGAATATATCCCATTCACGCGCTCGTCACCTCACGTACACGGGGTTTTATAGAAAAAATCAGTTAAAGATGCCTAAGAAAAATTCCCCAACACAGAGTTAGGCAAGCCACTTACCTCGACTGTGCAAATCAATCAATAATCATGATCTTGCCACGAGTATCCAATTCCGGGTGGTCCAAATCTATTCAATTCGATGGTAAAATGTAAATACAAATTCGAGAAATCAAGATAACTAATTAATTCGGAACTAATACGCGAAATTAGAAAATTTGACCAAAACGCCCCTCGGGCCCACATTTCGGAATCGGGTAAAATTTATATTTTCTGAACCCTTATTCACTCACGAGTATAACCATATGAAAATCTCTCAAATCGGAGGTCAAATACCCAATCAAAACCCCAAAAATCGGTCTAGGAAGTTTCTTCCAATTTTCCCCAATTTCAACTCAAAAATCTCGAATTTAAGGGTGGAATTGAAGACTAGAATCATGGAAATTAAGCTAGGGTGGTTAGGAATAACTTACCTAAAATGCCCAGATGTAAAAGCCTCCAAGAATCGTCTCTCCCGAACTCCCACAACTCAAAAATGGTGAAATAACATGAACCCTCGGATTTTAGAATTAAGCACACAGGGATCTCGCACATGCGGTACCTTTCATCGCACCTGCGGTACCGCACCTGTGGAATTATCATCGGAGGTGCGGAAAATTACTTAAAGGCCCCGGGACCGCACCTGCGATAGAAAGGTTGCGCCTGCGGTTCCGCACCTGCGGAGCCCAGGTCGCACCTGCGATTCCTGACCAGGCCACTCGAGCTTCGCACCTGCGACATAAGTCCTTCACCTGCGTGCTCTCACTTGCGATGCACCTGCGGAAATTCCATCGCAGGTGCGGAACACCAGATACAGGTCTGGTTCAGCACTCTATAAAATTTCCAAACTTCCCGATAGGCATCCGAAATAACCCCGAGGCCCCCGGGACCTCAACCAAAACCACCAACTCACCCCAATACCCTATCCAAACTTGGTCGAGCCTTAAAAACACATCCCATAACATCAAAATACTCAAATATGCATAGGTTCAAGCCTAAGAACTTAGGAATTTCTAAGAATTCACATTTGAGGCCGAACCACGTCTAAACTCGTCTGAATTACCTCAAATTTTGCACACATGTCATAAATGACATTTCGGACCAGTTGTCGCTTTCGGAATTCCATTCTGAGTCCGATATCAAAATCTCACCTATCGGCCGAAATCGCCGAAAATCTAACTTTCGCCAATTCAAGCCTAAATCTACATCAGACCTCGGAAACACAATTAGAACACGCTTCCAACCCCGAAATCACCCAACGGAGCTAACAGAGTCGACGGAGTTCCATTCCGGATCCCTTTTCACACAGCTCCCGCTACGGTCCAGTTTCTAAGATCAAAACTCACCTTAAAGGACTATATGTCCAAAAACACTCCAATTTTCATCGCCCAACGTTCCGACAAGTTCCATTAACATAATAAGGCACAAGAGAAGCAGTTATCAGGGGGATCGGGACGCTAACTCTTAAAACGACCGGCCAGGTCGTTACACTTGGAGACCGATTTGCGAGGAAAAGGCATTTTGGAGTAGAGTTTAGCTCGGATTGAGGTAAGTAACAGTTTTAAATCTGCTCCTGAGGGTATGAAACCTCGATTGTTTGTGTTATGTGATTATTTTGGAGGTGATGCACATGCTAGGTGACGGGCGTGTGGGCGTGCACCGTGGGGAATTGTGACTTAGTCTGCCCCCTGAAATGTGAAGTCGAATAGCTTGTTGTTAGCTACATGTTCCCCCTGTCTTATGGAAATTTGACTGCAATTCATGTTCGAAATTATGCTTAGGCTATATGATGTCACTGTTGGGACCCGCAAAGGTCGTGTACTTCTTGAATTAGCTGCTAATTGTTGTCTCGTACTCAGTCATGGTTTTACTTGCGTATCATATCTCTGTCTTTTCTTATTTCTTGTTGATACATGTTATTATCTCTTTTTGGGCTTATTTGTATGATTTTTGAGAGCTCGAGAGACTGGGGAGGTGGGTGACTGAGTTAGGTCGTGAGTACCGAGTTGTGAGCTATGTGTGTATATATGGATCGGGTTGCACGCCACAATGAGCCTGAGGGCTGAATGAATATGGATTGGGTTGCACGCCGCAACGAGCCTTATGGATATTTATATAAAATATGGATCGGGTTGCATGCCGCAACGAGCCTTATGGCTATTTATATAAAATATGGACCGGGCTACACGCCGCAACGATATAGCGCTTGGGTTAAAGCAGTCCCTCCGAAGTCTGTACACCCCCAGTGAGCGCATGTACCTATTGAGTGTGAGTGTTGAGGGCTGAAAGTCGAGTGTTTGAGCTATTGAGAAAGATTGAGTGATTGTTATCCTGAGAGGCTATACTCGTTTTCATTTGTTGTTGCACTTAGCTGATTTATGTCGCTGTTCTAAAATTTCTGGAGGATATTGTATCCGATATTACCTGATACAGACTCTTTTAGAAACTATTTCCTAGACTGGTTGTTTAGATGCTCGTGACTTAGTGACACCCCAATGTTTGGAGAAATTTTTCACACTGTATTTTGAGTTTAACTCCTGTTTACGAAAACTTTGTTATTTACAAACTTTTGATCTATTTTTCTGTGAAATATTGGAAGTGTTTTGAAAATGCCGGATGGCCTAGTACTATCGATAGGCTCCATCAATGCTAGGATTTGGGTTGTGACAAAATATTTCTTAAGTCATAGTAAAATATAACTATATAATGTATTTTCCAAGAAACTAACACAATAATATGAGATAAGTCATAGCATTATACTAAATTGTTCAATAACAAAGATAAATTACTAAAATTACATAAAATAAATATTGGTAATTAATAAGCCATAATAAAAATTAACATAATCTAAAAATACTATATATGTCATGCTAAAATAAGTATAGCTAATAAGTACTAATAATAATTACTTAACTAAGCACTAAAGAAAAAGATAAACTAAGTTATGCGTTTTCATTATAAACCAATGTAAAACTAAAATAATTATCCAATACTATTGTCATTCCTAGTATTGAATTGAATTCTATTATTAGCATTAGTTTTGATTTGAATTTCGTTTGAGTTGCTACTTTTATGGGCTTTAAAATTTATTTACCATTCAAGAATGTTAAGTCTAAACTTGAAATAACACGTTAAAAGATAAAATCGTGAAAAAGTTTAAGAAATATTTATAAATTACATTACAATAAATATTTATATGTATAAAATATTTTTAACAATTATATAAATGGAATATCGGATTGGTTTGTTTCGTTTTGAACTTTTTTAGTTGAAACCAAACCAAACTAATTATTTTATTTTTCAATACTAAACAAAATCAAACCAAACTACGTCAGAATGTTTTTTCCTGATTTGACTCAAATTTTCAGTTTGATGCGGTTTATATATTTTCTTTGTACACCCTTAAACTAGGGCAACAAAAGTAGAGCAATGTCGTCCGTTTTCATTTCTTGAAAATACTTGACTTTAAATAAAATGAAAGTCATTTCTGGCCTTTTTGGCAGTAGCTAATCTAAATTGGTAATTCGTTGGGCAGGAGTCGTCAAATCTTGCCCGGGCAATGGAGTGATCTATATTGGCTCGCAATGAATGTTTATCATACGAATGAATCATACAATAATTTTTTGTAAAATACTTTGCTATTTTGCTCTTAACTCACGTTTAACTTCAGTGTTTGTGCGTTGGTGTAGAATGAGAACATTCTGCAATTTATAGAGTTAGTAGAGTAGGAAATAACTAGAGTTCTAATGATATACTCTTCCATGGTGGAAGAGTTCTAGTTATCTTTAATCTCTAACTCCTCCCTTATATAAGATAGAGTTCTCTCGAGTAAGGAGTTTTTCTCCTTATCATTTACGCAACATATTCGATCAGGAGATATCAGATATAACAACTTGAGCTTATCTCCTTCACGTGCATCCCTTATGCTCGAATCTGCCCCAGCCCGTGTACATTATGTATGGACCTGGTTCATGCTTGAATTACTTTGTCAATCATCAAAATAAAACTTCACTTGGGCCAACAAATTTCCCCTTTCTGATGATGACAAACTCTGTGCTTTTCATAAGCGTAGGCCCAGTGACAACTCAGCTCAACATCAACACAGTGTTAGAACACTTTTAATTTTTAAAGTCACTAATCATCAAGGACCAGGTTCATTAGGTTATAAAAATCACAGTCTAAAGTAAAACCACAACCTACTTCCCCCGTTGGCATCATCGAAAAGCTGCATAAATATGTTAAATAACCAGATTTTATTAGAATTACTCATGGCCACTGGGGATACTTCAAATACAATCATAGTGTAGCATCCCGTATTTTAATAGTAGGATGAGTCGTAGTAATCCATATGAGCTTGAAGGGACTAAGACAATCCATGAGGTTATAGAGGACTCTAAATGAAATGCAAAAGAACACTGGAAGTGAAATTTAAGAAATTGAATGTAGAATTAAATACTTTACAACTATAGCTCATTCCAGATGTGCACATGACATCCTTCAATTATCAAGGTGAAAAAAAGAAAAAGAAAATATTCATTTTCCAGTAGCATAAATCTTCCTTATGTTCCTCTTCTATTTCATCCCTAAACCTTCTATATATAATGTTAGTCTTGTAGTAATTCGTAGTGCTCATTACTAATATCAAAGTAAAGTATGCTCCAAAATATGTTTACCCAAGCAAGTAGGATAAAAGCATGTAACATAATACAAGCCAATTCTTTGACCATTGATCTTGTAATTAAGCATGAATTTCAACTTCCATTTGAAATATGACTAAGTGATCATTCATCGAACTCCTCCAACTTAAATTTGTATTCTCTGCATTTTACTTGGTAAATCTTAGTCGCACCTTCATCCACACTTTCAACTATACTATAAATTTTAGAGCTACGTGCCCTCGAAGAAGGTCTTCACACAAAAATACTCTTCTTTAGCATCAAAATGAAGCTACAATTTCTAATTGAATGATCATGATAACACATACTCTGCAGCCTCATGACAAAGAATGCATAGAGGAAGACCCTGTTGAGCTTGACTCTAGTCCGACTATGTTATTATAAGACCATGTAAGTTTACCAACCTTGATACTGTTATAGATTATGTTAGTGTGGTATTTTCTTTTAAGTGGAGTATATTAGCAAAAGTTTTATAAGTATAATTTTGGATAGTTACCATTATTACTATTTTCGAATATGGTAAATTATACACATAATATAAGAAAGTTTATGAGATTTTCTTTATTGTAAAGATAGAAAGTATTTTCTCACAAGAAAAGAAAGTTACCTTTTTACCATTTTAAGAATTAAGCATACGAAATTTGTACTCTTTATATGAGATTAAAAAAATTAGAAGCTGAGAAAATATATGTATTTTTACATGGATATTTTAATGAAATAATAGTGCGTCAATTTATTTTACAGAGTACCACATGAAGGAAATAGTACGGTGTATAAAATGTATTAAAAATAAATAAAATTTTAAGTAATTTGAGATAATTCTTAATTATGCGGGTAATTGGTTAATTACCGAATAACAAGACACTACCTAATTACCTAATAAATGAATAAAGATTTAATAATTCCCACCCCACCCCCACGTGGAAGCAAGCCATTACTATGACTTATGACACTTAGTCATAGTGGCTTAGTGTCCATTTAAAGTTACAATACACTTACGTGTAAGTAAGTGTAAGACCTTATAAGCCTTAGTTTCATAACATTACAAAACTGGGTTTCTTCCTAAAATACTATTAAAGACATTTTCAAACCAGATCTTGTTTTTTAAGTTTCTTATCATGTTATGTTGAAGTTGTAAATAGTTTGAAGAAATCATTTCAATTGAGATTATAATAAAACTTTGATGAATAACATTTACACCAAACAACTTAGATGTTTCAGAAAATATGAAATGTATTCAATTTCTTTGGGTTCTTTGTTGCAAATATTGGAATGTCACGAAGACGCATTCTTCTTATTTATTGGATTATGTTAATTCTTCTCAAATTTCTTGCTTGTGGGATCATTATATTTCAATAAACAAGTTATGGGGGTTGTATTGTCTTTAAGGTTCAACCTTTTCCAAGTATATTATACGAATTTTTCCTTAATTCAGGTATGTTAAGGTTATCCCTTCTTTCCTTTTGGCATGATCCATACGATACAAACAAATGCACAATTTTTGTAAATTACTCTATTCGTACAAATGCTAGAGATATGTATATTCTTATTCTCCCATAAGTCTTATTATTCTATCGTCTGCTCATGGGTCTCAGAAAATACGTAAGTTGATAAAGTTTGTTTCATGATATTAATCAGAAGTATAATGTTCTTATGATGTTCAGAGAGATTTTATTAACGTACTTATCATGCATTACATTCATTTATAGATGTACATTGACTCATGACCAGACGACGTTATATACGCGTATATATATATATATATATATATATATGTGTGTGTGTGTGTGTGTATATAATATGGGAAAAGGTTATGGCGTTATATACACATCACCACTTGATCAACTGGTATACGTTGATGATTTTGCCCACAGTGGCCGAGATGATATGATGAGATGCCCTCAGAGGCCTGATGATGATATGAAATATGTACCAATGCACGACATGACATTCATACGCATATGCATGACAATATAAGTAGTTCATGATTTACATAACTATCCAGACTTACAGGTTGAGTCAGTTACTCTCTATTTCTTCCATGTATGTTATGTACTTATTTATGTGCCTTATATACTCGATACATTATTCGTACTTACGTCCCTTTTGCCTGGGGACGCTGCGTTTCATGCCCGCAGGTATAGACAATCAATTTGAAGATCCCTCATAGTAGACGAGACTGGCATTCAACGAAGGATCGGTAAGACTCCACCTCATTCGGAGTGCAGCCGAGTCTATGAGTCATCGTGTCAGAGTTTTGCTACATACTTATGGGTAGGCCGGTACCCTGTCCCATTTTATGTCAAATAATCTTAGAGGTTTTGTAGACACGGGTTTATTATGTATAGTAGGTCAGAGGCCTTGACAGCCCATATGTATTAATGTTTTATGAACGATGGTTCATTGATATAACATTTTCCACTTACAATTGTACATTACGAATTGTGGCCATGTTGGTCCGTGATAGTTACAAAGAAAAAAAAGAGTTGCAGAGTTGTTCGCTAGGGCCAATGCGACATCGGGTGCCAGCCACGCCTCCCAAGGTTTGGGGCGTGACACATATAGTCAAGTATCATTTATCAATCTAATGATATTATCCATCTAAGAAGCATCAACAAACATTTAGAGCACAAAAATAATTGATTATCATTGATACTAGTCATCCACAAAGTATAAAGAGAAACTAAAATATTGGATCATGAGCAAAAAGAAACAAAGAAAATCCCATCCAGGTCACTGGTTGGTCTAACTAGGCTAGGAAGGTTTTAAGGTTGGGAAGGACAAGGTTCTTGGTTTTTGGCTAGAATCAGTTTCAACATATCATGAAGAATGCCATCATTCTTCTCCTTCTCCTTTGCAAGCTCAGCTCTGAGAGCATCTCTCTCAGTTTTTACTTCTGCCAAACTCTTCGTCAGCCTTTCAATTTCAGCATCCTTAGCCCCACTCTCTTGCACCAAGGTTCACACTTTACTGTTCATAGGTACCTTTTTGGATGAACCTGGTTCTTTGGGAGTGGTGTGGACTTCATAGTAACAAGCAATCAAAGTATTTTCCCCAAAGTGATCCTCGCTTGTACCAACTTCTCATTTCTTGATGGGTGCCTTGAAGTGTGTAAGTACAGCCGTGATAATAAAATCATCGGGTGTAGTATGCATTTTGTCTCCAGTCAGAACCCTGTCGAGAAGCTGGATGATAAATCCAGGCCAATTGATTTTCCAGACTTAGTGGTTTCAACCCAAGCCATAGTTCCTACCAGAATAAACCTATTTTTCAGATTTGTAGCAACCTCAGAGGTGATTTTATGAGTAATTTTAGGGCCAGATGTTACCTGCTCATTTTCAGAAGAAATATTTTCTTCCCCCTCAGTAGCAGACTTGAATGATTCATCAAAATTCTGGGATTCTTCTTCCCGGCTCGCTTTCAATTGTTCATTAATTTTCTTGATTTGTTCTCCTCCTGCGACAACCTTGCGAGCCATCATATTAAACCTTCCTTTCTTAGAGGTGGGTGTGGTTAAAGGTGTGATAGATGGTGTGGCGTTGTTTCCTTGGGAGGTGATTAGGGGTTTTCAGAGAGGTTTGCCATTTCTGTGTTTGGGTATGAGAGAAGATGAGTTTGTGTGTGTTTGGAAGATGAGAGAAGATAGAGAGAATTTTTTACGGCTTGAAAATTAAGAAGTGAAGAAACAACTAAGGCCTAATCAATTTAAATAGGAACAATTTAATTGGGTAACAACTACTTATTAAGAAGTTAAGAGGTTTAATCAAATTGGGAGTCAGTATTACTCTCCCTAGAATCTAGGCACTTGTTGCGTTTTTTGGACTCGTTTTGAATGAGGTTAGGATTAAATGGGACTCTCCTCTTGATCATGATCCAAATATAAATATTCCAAAATATGCAGAGTGGAGAGTACACACCAAGTAATCTTGATGCACCAGGTTCTTCACTGAGAAATCTCTTGTGTAAGTTTGATTTTTTCAAGAAAATAGAGATAATATCATTAGAGATTAATGACTCATTTTAGCACATGGAACATGCGTATACTGATGAAAGTATGAGACTGAGCAAGATCTAATCTAATTATGTACAAACATTCACATATTTTCTAACCAAATTTTGAGTTAGAACCGGTTTCTTTTAGGTGATTTTAATCATCCCTAATCCTAACATGTTTCTTTCAAAGTGATCTCTACTTAGAGCTTTTGTGAAGATGTCACTTATTTGCATGTTAGTTGCACAAAATTCCATAGTGATCAAACCCTTCTCATAGTTGTCCCTCAAAAAATGATGGCTAACATGTATGTGCTTAGTTCTCTTGTGATGAACCGGGTTCTTGGTCATACTAATTGCACTAGTGTTATCACAAAAGATGGGGATACAACCTACATCAATTCCAAAGTCCATTAATTATTGTTTGATCCACAACAATTGAGCACAACATGAGGCATCAACAACATACTCAGCTTCAACATTAGATAAGGCCACAAACTTTTGTTTTTTGGTGGCCCAAGACACAAGACATGAGCCACGAAAGTGTCCCATACCTGAGGTGCTCTTTCTATCCAACAGAAAACCTGCATAGTCAACATCAACATATCCCACTAAGTTGAAATTACTACCTTTTGGATACCGTAGACAAAGGTCAATGGTGGCTTTTAGGTATCTCAAGATCCTCTTGAAAGCAGTCAAGTGAGACTCCTTTGGATTTGCCTGAAATCTGGCACAAAAAACTAGACTAAAAACAATGTCAGGTCTGCTATCAATTAGATATAAGAAAGAGCCAATCATTCTGCTATACAACTTCTGATCAACAGATGAACCAGGTTCATCTACATCTAAATTTGTAGTTGTTGCTATTGGAGTGTCAATTTCTTTGGAATCTTCCATTTTAAACCTTTTAAGCAACTCTTTCACATACTTCTGCTGATGGATTATAGTTTAATTTAAATTTTGTCTAATTTGTAAGCCTAAAAATAAGTTAAGCTCACCCATCATACTCATTTCAAATTCACTTCCCTTTAGTTTAGCAAATTCTTTACTTAACTTAGCAGTAGTTTCTCCAAAGATTATATCATCAACAAATATCTGAACTACCAAGGGATATTTACCTTTTTCTTTCAAGAATAAAGTATTGTAAATTTTACCTCCCTTGTAGCCATGCTCAAGCAGGTATTTTGATAATCTTTCATACAATTCTCTTGGAGCCTGCTTGGTCCCATAAAGTGCCTTGTCAAGCTTGTACACATGATATGGATACTCCTTTCTTTCAAAGCCCAGAGGTTGCTTGACAAACACTTATTCCTTTAGATAGCCATTGATAAAGGCATTCTTGACATCCATATGATGGAGATTGAATTCCATAGAAGCAGCAAAGGATATAAAGAGTCTAATTGCCTCCAATCTTGCAACTGGAGCAAAAGTCTCATCATAGTATATGCCCTCCTCTTAACTATATCATTGAACCATCAATCTTGCCTTGTTCCTGGTAATTGTTCCATCTTCGTTAAGTTTGTTTCTGAAGACCCATTTGGTGTCAATTACTGATATGTCATTGGGTCTTGGTACCAGATACCAAACTTGACTTCTCACAAATTGGTTGAGTTCATCTTGCATTGCATTCACCCAGTCTGCATCCTGCAAAGCCTCAGCAACTTTTTTAGGTTCAGTAAGAAATAAAAAGCATAAATAACACAAACATTCCTAAAAAAAGATCTGGTTTGGATTCTAGAGGTTGGATCAGTAATTATGTTCTCAATGAGATGAGAACTTTGATACTTGTAAGGTTTCACAACCAGCTGGTTTCCCTTAGATGTTCCTTCAATTTTTTGTTGCTGAGGAATAGGTTCATGGACAGGTTCCCTCGTGGTTTGAGGATCACTTCCTCTTTGTTCAGTTCCCCCTGTCAATTTGCCATGGATGGAAGGACCTGTTCCATCACATGTTCCTTCCTCTGGTGCAACTTCAGTCTTGGTTGTGGTTTCATTTGAGTTTTTTACCAGCCCAATGGCTTCATCATCATGTTCCTATCTCCTAGAAAGAATGTTAGTTTCATCAAAAACCACATGTACACTTTCTTCTACACACATAGTTCTTTTTCTATAGATCTTATAAGCTTTACCATGTGATGAATATCCAAGAATACTCCCTCATCACTTCTGGGGCCAAACTAGGGAGTCTTTACCATTATTGTGCATAAAGCACCTGCATACATATGCCCTAAGATGAGATATGTTTGGCTTTCTCCCTTTAAGTAACTCATAGGGAGTCTTCTTAACAAGAGGTCTTGTCATGCACTTATTTATGATGTAGCATGAAGTGTTCACAACTTCTGCTCAGAAATTATGGGAAAGTTTACTAGAAAGAAGCATAGTCATAGCCATTTCTTCCAATGTCATATTCTTTCTTTCAACTACTCCAGCTTGTTGTGGAGTCCTAGGAGCAGAAAAATTATGATTTATGCCATGCTCATCACAAAATTCAGCAAATTTAACATTCTCAAATTCAGTTCCATGATCATACGTAATTGATGCAAGTTGAATACCTAGTTGTTTCTGAGTTTTTCTAACAAAAGAAGTGAACATGTCAAATGCTTCATCTTTAGATGTTAGATACAGTGTCCAAGTAAACCTAGAGTAATCATCAACAAGCACCATAACATATCTCTTACCACCTCTGCTCAATATTCTCATTAGTCCACAAAGATCCATATGGACCAGTTCAATCGTCCTGGTGGTGCTTACCACTTTCTTTCTTTTGAAAGAGGATCTTAATCTCTTCCCCTTGCACAAACCTCACAAACTTTATCTTCCTTGAACTTAATGTTAGGCAGCCCTATCACCAAGTCTGTGGAGACTATTTTGTTGAGTTGACTTTGACTGGTATGTCCAAGTCTCTTATGTCAAAAGAGGGGATCATTATCCAACACACTTAAGCAAGTGAGTTCATTATCTGGAAGTGTGGACAGATCTACAACATATATGTTGTTTACTCTCTTTCCCTGCAAAACTATCTTGTCAATGGTAAGATTAATCACAAAACATTTTTTATAGGTGAATGCTACCATATTACCTCTATCACACAATTGTGATACACTTATTAGACTGTAATTCAGTCTGTCTATCATGTAGGCATTCTCAATAGAGTGAGAGTCAGTATTTACAACCTTTCCAACCCCAGTGATCTCACCTTTCTTCCCATTTTCAAAGGAGACAATACCTCCTTTAAGGTCCTCAAGTGAAAGGAACTGGTTCTTGCTTCCTGTCATATGCTTTGAACAACCACTATTCATGTACCATATTTGGATGTTCCCCTTCACTTGGACCTGCAAAAGGAAATTAAGGGTTAGTCTTAGGAACCCAAACTAGTTTGGGTCCCTTTTTATAGGCAAAATGATGAATCAAATTCTTTTCAGCCCAACTTGGTAATCTATTCTTCCCTTGAACCAATTCTTTGTTCTTTTGACTTGCCTTTTATTTTACAGTGCATTCACTTTTATTGTGACCTATTTTACCACAGTGTGTGCAAATCTTATTCTCAGGAAGTGTGAGGTACTTGCTTTTGGGATCCACTTAGGTGCCAGGTTCTCAAAGCCAAGTCTTCTTCTGTTGCTACTATGGTGTTCTTGTAGCCATGAAAGTGCATAGGAGGACCTGTTCCATTTACGTGTTCTGTCTAGCTCATGCTTGACATTTTTTAGATCCTCCTTTAGGATTCTTACCTGCTCATCCCTTTTATACAACTCATCTTTCATTTTCCTACAATTTCTTCTAGAGTGAGTTGTGTGTGATCAACTGTCTTTTTATTTGTTCCTAATTTCATTTTTAAATTTTCAGATCTAATCTCTAGGATAGTTGAGTGATGTGCATGGATCTGGTTCTTCAACACAGTATTTTCACTTACAGTTTCACTAATGCTAAGTTCCAGGTTTTTTCACTTAGACTTCAGATCACACATTCTTTAGAAAATTATTCCTTTTCATTGTTTCCATCCTCAAATTCATTAATTAGTTCTAGAAGTGACTCAGATAACCTTTCTTTAGACAACAATATAATCTTGTATTTGAGATGAATTACACTTACCTTAGTTTCTACATCAGATTCTGATGGCCATGAGTGCTTGTTCGTTATCATCATCATTATCTGACCTTTCATCTGAGCTTTCTCCCCAAGCAGCGACCATAACCTTGGTTGATCTTTTATTGTTGCTTTTCTTGGATTGAACATGTTCCTTCGATCAACTCTTTCCTTCTTCCATTCAATTTCCCATTAAAGACAGTTCTGGATGTGGTGATAAATCTTTCCACACTTGTAACAACCATATTGGTTTACTTTTCCGGAGCTTTTGCTTGCTATAACTTCCACTTCTTGAAGAACCCTTTCCTCTCCCCATGTACTTCTTGAAATCCTTGGTGATCATAGCCATTTCATCATCTTCTAGATCAGAACCTTCAATGATTTTGAGTGCCAAGCTCGTTTCCTTCTTAGGTACATCCATTTTCATGGTTTGTCTCCTAAGTTCATAGACAATAAGATTTCCAATTAATTCATTCAGTGGGAGAGTGGCAATATTCTTTGATTCCTGAATGGAAGTGATTTTGCTCTCTCAAGTGATAGGCAAAGCTCTTGTCAGTATCTTCTCGACTCTATCTTCTTCGGGAATAATTCTTCCAAGAGACTTTAGCTCATTTGTCAGTGTAGTGAACCTTCTGTACATCTCTTGAATGGCTTCTTCTTCCTTCATAGCAAAGTTCTCATATTGAGAATACAGTGGAGTTCCTTTAGATCTCTTCACTTGAGGTGTTCCTTCATGAGCGACTTGCAGAGTGTCCCGAATTTGCTTAGCAGTGGTACACCTTTGGATTCTGATGTACTCATCTAGACCAAGTTCACAAACAAGCCATTTCTTGGCTTTAGCATTCTTCTCCCATTTCTTCAAGTCCTCGGCAGTGCAATCCGCTCTTGTCTTTGGCACATATACTCCTTCAACATTTTTCTTCAAGGTAGCCAGTGGACCATCGGTGACAATGTCGCATAGCTCATAGTCTTCTCCTATAACATAATATCTCATCTTGTTTTTTCACCAAGAGTAGTACTGGCCATTAAAGAGTGGTGGCCTAGCAGTGGATTGCCCTTCCTAGTTTCCAGGTGGTGCACTCGTGTTTGTCTTCTCCTAAGGTGTAAACCTCTTCAAGGATAATCCTCTTTGATACCAGTTGATGTTTTGTACTTCACTGCCACACAAAAGCGGGGGGGGGGGGGAGTGATTTGTGTGGTGTCCAATTTTCGCGTGCACAGATTATAAAAGGACCTGGTTCTTCTATGTGTTCCTTATACTACTGTTGCGGAAATAATAAATGCGAAAAGTAAATAACATAAGTATTTTTACGTGAAAAACACCCGTCTCAAAAGGTGAAAAAATCACGACTAACTACTCATTAGGATTTTCCCCAACACTTCACTAAATCACTGAGCCAAAACAGTATTTACAAAACTCATTGTAAACCTAAGGATTACCTTTAATTCCGTTGTGGCAACCAGCCTCTAACTATTGCGACAACGTCAAGTTAACTCTAACTTGAATACTCAGAGCACCTAATACAATTGCTTCTTGATAAAGCTGAAAGGTACAAATACAAAACACTTATTACAATTGAACTAGAATAAAAACAGACACTTGGAACTGATTCTTCTATCTGGTTCATGTAGCTTCAGGTTCGCACACTTGAATCACACAAGAATTGCTTGCAAAACGCCTTGCTATTTTGCTCTCAACTCACGTTTAACTTCAGTGTTTGTGCGTCACTGCAGAATGAGAACATCCTGCAATTTATAGAGTTAGTAGAGTAGAAAATAATTAGAGTTCTAATGATATACTCTTCCATGGTGGAAGAGTTGTAATTATCTTCAACCTCTAACTCCTCCGTTATCTGGGATAGAGTTCTCTCGAGTAAGGATTCCTTCTCCTTATCATTTATGCAATCTTTTTTATCAGAAGATATCAGATATAACAACTTAAACTTATCTCCTTCACGTACATCCCTTATGCTCGAATCTGCCCATGCCTATATACATTATATATGAACCTGATTCATGCTTGAGTTCCTTTATCAATCATCAAAACAAAACTTCAGTTGGACCAACAACCAACATTCACCATTATATACTTGGGAGCTAGGTGAACAAGAGAACAGCAAATAATGCAATTATATCCCCAAACTTAACTGGGTTGCTTTTCAATTATTAGAAACTGCTTTTGGTGTCCACTTCAGTTGTTCATCATTGAGTACATATCACTTCGTACACTTACATTCTTTAGCTTTTTTCCAAAATGGACAGACAATAAAAAATAAAATTCCGAAAGAAAGAAATAAGTTGCTTCTAATTACTTCGTTCCTTCCATCTTCTTAATTTGATCCATTATTGCTATTCATCCTGAATAAGGAGGAGTTTACTCATGACTATAATTTCATTGGTTTAACTTATATACATGGAAAATGTAATAAATTTTAATACTCTCGGTGTATCACTTATTACAAGAGGTCAGTGACTTAGTATTTTAAGTTACTAAATTAAGTTTCTTTTTCTTTTTTGTTAAGTAAAAACACAATAACAACAACAACAACACTAATAACTATAATAATAATAATAATAAAGAAGAAGAAGAAGAAGTAGTAGATTTCTAGTTAAACTCGGATCATTGCAAAAGGGGATTTTGCTGGCAACAGAGGGTGCCAGCTAAATCAGAGGTGTACCAAAGTAAGTTAATTATAACATAATCTACTACTTTTGAAATTAAATCCTCTAATTTAAATCAAAATTTTGAAGTTATTAAGATGATTAGATGAAGTTAGCAAAGAACGTTTTGCAACATAATACATTTTACCTCTGCCTATCAGCTAGCTTAATTGCTAGCACATGAACCTAGCTAACTTAAAATCTTAGTACTTCAACATTGAGATTGAGGGACACTAGGCTATCACAGCAGTGACATGTATAAATCACTGTTTTAAGAGGTGTTTTCGGGGAGAGCCCTGAGGCGAGGCGCACCAAAAACGCCATGAGGCAATGGTGTGGGGCGAAAGTCTCAAGAGGCGTACGTCCGAGCGTTCAGGACGTACGCCCGGGCGTTTGAAGCGCGTTTTTTTAGTGAGACGTAAGTCCCAGAAATTTTTCAAATTAAAACAAAATTTGTTGAATAAGTCCTTCATATAATACCCATATTCTCAAATCAGCTCTGTAATTACTCACAAGTTTAAAAAAATAATTGAAACGTATTAAATTTAAAAGACAAGACCTTTTTTTATTGATTGAAGCCCCAATTCATGGTCTTTCCCAATTCTTTATCTTTTCCGCTAGTCTGCTAATATCTCCTAAAAGCAACGAATATTCAACTTTTTTTATAACTTCAAAAAGAACTCTATTCTCCTTCATAGCAGCAAGTTCAAAATTCAAATTGCAGATTTGTCATCCTTTTTGTTCTTCCATGTAGAAAACTTTATTCTTTTTGACTCAAGTAGCGTATAATAGATTATCTTAGTGCACGGGTCTGCCCTTTTTATTTATTTATTTATTAGGATGAAGCGCGCGCGCACACACATATATATACATATATATATATATATATATATATATATATATATATATATATATAT